>QGOB01000423.1:3776-91630 GCA_003313055.1 Termitomyces sp. MG145 | reverse complement strand
TATGCTGAAAATGCTCTCAATGCCAAAATCAAGGCTTTACAAGATGACAAAGGAGGAGAGTACATGTCAGGGGGCTGTGTTAGATGATGACAGGTCAAGTCATCTGACAGCTTAGAGCTCTGAGTTAACTACACAAAACTGTCCTGTGTTCCAGTTCCTGCAGTGAACCCTAGTGGCAGTAGTAGTAACCATCTCATGCCTAGAAGGTACTTATATGTAACTTACTAGCTCCTTGTGTAACCAGACCATATAGCTCAGTGGTTAGAGCATACTATGGGGCGCATACCCAAGAGGTCCCAGGTTCAATTCCTGGTTGTTAGAAATGGAAAAGTGACCATATCAGGAATTGTACCTGGGACCTCTTGGGTATGCGCAACTCTCTAAAGCAATGGCACCCCAGAATGAAGCAGAAGTGGAGGAAATGCAGAATGTATCTTACTTAAATGCAGTTGGTTCATTGCAGTATCTTGCAACTATGACAAGGCCAGACATTGCCTATGCAGTATCATGTTTAGGAAGATTCAATTCTTCTCCTGGACCTAAACATTGGGCTGCTGTCAAGCATTTACTGCGCTATTGCAAAGGCACAATGGACTATCAACTCCATTTCAATGCTGATTCTGGCATTCAACCCTTTACTACATTTTGTGATGCCTCACATGGAGATTGTCCTGATTCAGGAAGGTCAACTGGTGGTTATTTAACTATCATTGGAGGAGGAGCTATTGGCTGGAGCAGCAAACTTCAATCTGTTGTTGCCTTATCCACAACTGAGGCAGAATACATTGCTGCTGTAGAAGCTGGCAAAGAGATTGTATGGATGCGAAATATCCTTTATGAAATGGGCTACACCTCCACTATGCCATCTATCCAATTTTGATGTGGAGTCATGTGGCAAGTGGCTCCTGAATCTACAATCCAGTCAAAGTCAGCTTCAGGTTGTATGGGAAGAGAAAGATCTGAATGATCTGGTAAACGAGTACTTGCATTTCCAGCAAATTCTGTGTCATCTTTCTTTGACTTGTCATCTTTAGAAGCTGCATTAGCATGCTCCTGCCTTTTGCCTCTTTTATTGCGATGTTTTGACTGCTGCTTAGCCTGTTGCTGTGCCACTTTGTATTTGTAGCAATTAGATTGTGTATGGCCTTGGAGTGTGCAAAAATCGCAAACAGCCTTAGCCAATGCAGCATTCATAGCAATTGTGGAAGCAGCAGACTCATCAGCACATCTACGACGTTGTGTTTCCTCTGTAACAAAGGCCTGATGAATTTTGGCCTTGTCCAGATCATCTTTAAGAAGAAGAGTGGATACAAATGCAGAAAAATCTTCAGGAAGCGCCCTGATTAATGCCATTGAAGCTAGTTCATTGTCCAATTTGGCAATATCAAAGTCTTTAGGGCGCAAATCCTGAATCTTTTTTATTGCAGTCTCAACTCTATTGATCAGAGTTTGCAAATTCTCTTCCTCTCTTTTTCTGATGGAAAACAAGTCATCATAGGCATTAAAGCGTGTGCCAGGGTGTTGTTGCATATGTATCTGCTTGAGAGCCTCCCACATTTTGTCTGGTTGATCTTTGAGATCATTGAGATGGATTCTTTGATCATCCTTCACCATCAAATAAATCAAACCAGATGCAGCATTAGATTCTTTTTGCCACTCTCTGTACTCCCTTTTCTCTTCTGAAGTAGGTTTGTCAGAGAGTTCAGGAGCTAAAGAAGGCATAGAAATAGGCATCCAGGCATTTTGAGAGTGGAGATAAGCCTCCATTTCCCCAACCCAGGAATTGTAGTTATGAGAGTTGAGTTTAGTGAAAGTTGGAATGGAAGTAGGCATAGTGAGAGTTGATAGAGGGTTTGAATAGTGCAGAATGCAGGCAGAAAAGCGTCTGAAAGTGCTTAAAAAGCAATAGATGTAGATCACCAAGGTCTAGTATGCCAGAAGGAATTCAGCCACAATCCAGTTAATAAACTGGCAGGGTTTCTGTAAGGTCCTCAGGAGTGGTGCAGCAGGAAGATGAGGTATAGTAAAGCTAACTATCTAACTGCAGACTCTGCAATTGTAACACCTCCCAGTTAGGCGTGTCAGGCTTCACTGGCGAGATAAAGTGGCCCCACTTAAGAGTGCCAGCCCAAAAGTTCAGAGTCTATGTAACTAGAGGGAACTGCAACCACTATAAGGACTTTAGCACAGACACAAAGTAATCAATCTAAAAATTATGGATTAAAGCTTTAGAGCCTGGGGCCCATAACCTGTTGAAGACAGGCAAGCACAGGGGACAGTATTGTCACTAAAGCTGGAATCCAAAGTCAGAAACTAGATTGCATTGAATATAAGTTGCAATACACACCTGGAATCTAAAGTCAGAAACTGAGGACTCCAGGTAAAACTAACTACCTTATATACTAAGAGTGTGTGAATGAATCAAGTAATCAAAGTGACAGATGAATGGAATGGAAGCAGTCAGAGGTGACAGCAAGATGGAATGGAAGTTGTCAATAGTAACAGAAAGCTGGAATGGAAGTTGTCAATACTGACAGCAAGCTGGAATGGAAGTAAGCTGGAGTGACAGAATGGAAGCAAGCTGGAATGACAGAATGGAAAGAGATGGGTATGGTGGTGAACTCTGGAAATGTATAGCACATTTTAACATGGAGGACAGGACATTAGAGGTTGAGGGGAATGCCAGAGAAAAGAGCAAGGCAACTATAGAGATGGGCAACAAGGAAGAGGTAGCAACTGGGAACAAGCAAGGTGCTAAGGTCTTCCCAGTCACTTAGGATAAGCAACACTATTTAGAGGGAACTAAGGATGACAAGAAGAAGAAGGCAACAGAGGATGTGGAGATAAGAAAGGCAACTCCCCCTGCTCAGAGAGTAGAGATAGTGGCCACAGTTGCTGGTCTCAGAAAAACTTGATAAGTTGCCAATTCTTTTGTCTCAAGTTCTTGCTGATTGTTTAATCACAGGGACAAGCCTGCTGAGCAGGCACAAGAAGTTTTCTGCAAGGTGTCTGACACAATGCACAAGTATCTGGTAAGTCATAGCACTTATTCATCTAGAAGACCTTTGTTAACATTAATTATTAGGTGCATTGATGCCCTCTGCCTTGTTTTACAACTTCTGAGGACAAGGATGGTCTGGCTAGGAAAGGAGCTTTCCTATTAAGTCTCTTTGGATCTTTAAGGCAACCTGGAGCATTATTGGGAGCATGCTAGGGACATAGAGTGGGTGTTGAAGAGGAAGCTAGTAACAGCATTAGGGTGGCAAGGGCTAAGTATAATGTTGTCAGATGGTTGGTATCAGTGCTGGTTACACTATTATGACAACTGCAATGCATTAATTGCCTGGCAAACTGAAAATGGGGTAACAACTAAGTAGTGGGAGAAGTCAGTGGATGAGTCTCTCCCTATCAACAAGGACTTCTCAGACTAGCAGTTATGCCCTTCAGAAGAAACTTTTTGTTCATGGACAGTTTCAGGACTATTGTATGTGTATAGGACAGACTGATCCCCCTAAGGGGTCTTGAAATGTAATATCTTGTCTTTGGGCTTGTGTGAAGTGAGATTGAGTTGTTTGAAGAAAATGACTCTAAGATAAATATAAGGAATGGAAAATAAATGCTTAGTAAATCATTATAGCATTTGTGCATGGTTGTTTAGCAACTGCAACTTAAATGAATAAGAGCAAGGAGTAGCTATAGCAGGAGTGAAACAAGGATAAAGATGAAGTCAAGATTTATCAGTAATGATTGGCATATAATGGATGATAGCTAATGTCTGTTGTTAAGGAATAGACAATGTAAGAAATAAAGCAAGTGAAAGGGAGGTGGTAATGAGTGCTTAGTATGTAAATGCTAGTTGTCTTCACTGTTAAGGATGTCTGGCAAGTCATTATCAACCAAATCTGTTTCTTCCAACCTCTCTCAAATGCCCTAGACTGGTCATTGTTAATGGGTTTGAAGAGAGCCTAGCATCAAAGTGAGGCCACTCTGCTAAACTTTTTACATGTTTATTGTAACCAAAAATGTAAATGTGGTTTAAATGGTACTTCTTGGCTAGGATAGCAAGTGCTTTGATGATAGGAGGGCTGTTATCAGTAACAATTTCCCTAAGCATGCCCCAGCAACAGATGATGTCTTCAAACAGCCATTTAGCAATTGCATCAGTAATCTCCTTAGCAAGCATGCAGAATTCAGGGTAATGGATTCAAAAACAGCATTCCTGAATGATGTACTTGAACTTGTTGGATGGGGGCATGAACATAGGGTCAATATAGATTCTGCTGAACAAGGCAGCAGACATAGTGACTATAGGTGGTATGAGCACTTTGGTCATTTAGTGTGGACTTGGAAGATATGGCAGGTGCATATATACCAAGCAATGTCAGCCACTACCTGCGGCCACCAGAAATGCTTCAGTAAGGCTGCTCAGGTTGCAAAGAGACTACAATGTCCTAGGTCATCATGCATAGCATGCAGAATACAAAGTTGCAAGCTTCCAGGAATGAATAGCTTGTGCTGACCATTATAATTGCATTTTTATAGCTTGTCATGCACTAAGAAGAATCACAATAAGTAGCATATGAAGGTGGTGAATGTTTTGTTGTTAAATCTAGCAGGGCACTCTAAGTTATTAAGACATTTAATGATGAGTTCTATGTGCTGGTTGGTCTTGCATACTTGCAGAGAAAATGCCAATAAGTAGGGTAGTCAAAACTTGTATTAACTTTCTATCTACTCAGTTTTTAAGTTGTAATCCCTACCAGCTACGTTATATGATATTAGGATGCAATAACAGCAATGCATGTGTTTAAGATATAGGGTTTGTAGATTTAGATGCTCTGGTATAGTAAAACTGTTTGTTGATAGTGGACATACATCACCACCTTCTAGTTGAGCTCAGAGTATAAGCATACCCTGACTGCAAGTTGTTCTTCTACAGCAGCCTTTACACTTAGTTACCAAGCAGGCACAAGTGTTCAATCACATTATTTTCTAGAGCTTCAAAGTCACCTACACTTATGTTATTGAAGCTGCTGTTATGTTGTTTTTGAGTCAAGAAGACCTAGAAGTTGTGTTCAATACTGCTAGACATTGGACAAAAGACAGGACTTCTTACTCTAGAGTCAGATATTCCAGGACTGATTAATTGTTTCAGAGTTGAACAGTCCTCAGCATCATTCAAATTACTTGCAGATGTTTGATTATCATGTTCATATCATCCAATTTGTCTCTTAATAGAAATGAAGACACTCATCCCAAGTTTTACCACTAGGAGATTGCAATGGCTCATTGACATCATTTGCATCAGAATAATGATCACTTGGGCTGTCAAGAGCAGAGTTCTGAGACTCCAGATCTTGAGAGTTGCCTAAAGCATCATCAGAGGATTGGGTGTATTGAAGAGGGGGTGGACCTCTAAAAAAAGCAAAAAGACATTGAGAACATTATGCAAGTAAGTGTTAAAATGTGTCATACATTTCCAGAATTCACCATACTATCTCCATGAGTGCCATTTCATTCTAGCTTCACTCTGGTTCCTTCATTCCATTCCAGGTTCACTCTGGTTCCTTCATTCCATTCCAGTTTCACTTTGGTTCCTTTATTTCATTTAAGTCTCAGTTTGGTTCCTTCATTCCATTCAAGTCTCACTTGGGTTCCTTCATTCCATCATGCACTTTTAGTATATAATGTAGTTGGATTTATCTGAAGTCCCCAGTTTCTGACTCTGGACTTCAGGTTAGTATTTCACTTACACTCAATACACCCAGTTTCTGACTCTGGACTTCAGCTTTAATAACTATTCAGTCCCCTATGCTTGCCTGTCTTCAACAGGTTATGGGCCCTGGGCTCTAAAGCTTTAATCCACAATTTTTTATTAAGTTGATTACTTTGTGTCTGTGCTATAGTCCTTATAGTGGTTGCAGCTCCCTCTAGTTACATAGACTCTAAACTTTTGGGCTGGCACTCTTAAGTGGGGCCACTTTATCTCACCAGTGAAGCCTGACCTGCCTAACTGGGAGGTGTTACAATTGCAGAGTCTGCAGTTAGATAGTTAGCTTTACTATACCTCATCTTCCTGCTGCACCACTTCTGAGGACCTTACAGGAACCTTGCCAGTTTATTAGCTGGATTGTGGCTGTATTCCTTCTGGCATATTAGACCTTGGTGATCTACATCTATTGCTTTTTTTTAAGCACTTTCAGACACTTTTTGCCTGCATTCTGCACTATTAAAACTAACTCTCACTATGCCCACTTCTATTCCAACTTTTACTAAACTCAACTCTCACAACTACAACTCCTGGGTTGGAGAAATGGAAGCCTATCTTTGCTCTCAAAATGCCTGGATGCCTATTTCTATGCTTTCCTTAGCTCCTGAACTCTTTGACAAACCTACTTTAGAAGAGAAAAGGGAGTATAGAGAATGGCAGAAAGAGGCTAATGCTGCATCTGGTTTGGTCTATTTGATGGTGGAGGATGATCAAAGAATCTATCTCAATGATCTTAAAGATCAGCCAGACCAAATGTGGGAGGCTCTCAAGCAGATACATATACAACAATGCCATGACACACACTTTAATGCCTATGATGACTTGTTTTCCATCAGAAAAAGAGAGGAGGAGAATTTGCAGACTCTAATCAATAGAGTTGAGATTGCAATGAAAAAGATTCAGAATTTACACCCTAAAGACTTTGATATTGCCAAAAATGAACTAGCTTCAATGGCATTAATCAGTGCTTCCTGAAGATTTTTCAGCATTTGTATCTACTCTTCTTCTTAAAGATGATCTGGACAAGGCCACAATTCACCAGGCCTTTGTTACAGAGGAAACACAACATTTTAGACGTGTTGGCGAGTCTGCTGCTTCCGCAATTGCTATGAATGCAGCATTGGCTAAGGCTGTTTGTGATTTTTGCACACTGCAAGGTCATACACAAACCAATTACTACAAATACAAAGCAGCACAGCAACAGGCTAAGCAGCAGACAAAACATTGCACTAAAAGAGGCAAAAGACAGGAGCAAGCTAATGCAGTTCCTAATAATGACACAGAATTTGCTGGAAATGTTTGTTGGATCATTCAGATCCTTCTCTTCCCATACAACCTGAAGCTGACTTTGATAGGATTGTAGACTCAGGAGCCACTTGCCACAGTAGAGACTGCTTACCAGTCTCAAAGGGGGGCATGTAACATATCGCGTAATATTGATATAATTAACAATATATTAATTATTATTACTCTATATGTACTTACTGGCTGCCTTACCTAAGGCAGCCAATTTTACTGTCATATGTAGTACTAGAATCGCACATCGATCTGGTTCTGTCGTGTGATTGTAAGGCTAAGCTTTACTTGACTTGTTTCAGGGACCCAGAAGGTCATTAAGGGATAAAGGATGAGGTTTAATGAAAATATACAAGTTGCTAGCCATAGGTGCTAGTGTTAGCAAGTTCAAAACTAGGGTGCCCATATGGTGCTTAACAAAGATGAACGAGAGTTAGGCTTAACAACATCGTTAAGCCTAAGAGCAAACAAGGCAAGAGGAGACTAGACTGTATAAACCCAAATCAGCCAGTGGCAAAGCAAGAGCAAAAAGAGATCTGAAGCATAGTCTGAAGTGGGGACTAGACTCTGGTACAATTTGATGATGATTTTGGGTACTGACAGGGCAGTATTTATAGGTATGTAAGGTAGCAAAAGGGGAAACTGGTAAGAGATAGTAAGCATAGCAGTTGCATGTGATAGCACATGATGAAGGCCACTATTGAATAAGAAGATTGCAATTAATATGAAAAAAAAATAAAAACTATGATTGGTAGGCCATTGATTGCATGGTACAATTGATTGTCAGCTGCCAAACAGGGGCCATGGAAGCCAGATTGTCCAAAGTCAATGCAGTTGTTAAAGCAATTGTCAGTAACGATTGTTGTTGTTAAGGGAATGGCAATAGCAATCAGATGTCTGTGTCATGTGATTTGTCCAATTAGATATTTTGCAATTTGATTAGATGGAGGCCAACTAGATTAGATAAGGTTGGATTAGTCAGCATCATTAATGATCTTGATTTTATTGTTATTGGGCAGTCAGCACTCACTGCAGGGATTGGGAGATTTTTCAGGAAGAAAAACCCATTAGAAAGATGTCAAATAATTTCTAATTAGTTTTTCTCATGTATTACATAAAATTTATTTTGAGAAACAAAAAAGAAAAAGTTAAACAATTTCAATGCTTTTCCTTGAGGAAAACAATTTCTTTTTCTTTTGATTTTTCCTAAGATACGGATAGAAAAAATGGATAATGTTTCCAGTCTTTTTCTAGAGAAAAACATAATGTTTATCTTAATGTGTTCCTTTGTAAACACTTGTCATATTTCTTTCAAGCAGTTCTCAGGTAAAATCCTTTGTTTTATCAGAAAAATTTAATGTCTTTCGAGTTTTATCAGCACTGACTATGCCACCAGACATAACCGAGCTCCAGCACTGTAGCTGATCATCCTTGCCATCACTGACCTCTGCCATGGTGCTAGCGATACAATGCACTTGACCCCAACACACTTGATCCTAACTGACCCCTGCTGTGTCAATATCATCACAGACCACACCAACCACCCTGACAATTCCTAAAGCTCAGGACTTGTCCTGGACTTGGCTGGAAGCCTGTATATAAGGCTCTTGTCCCTCTCATTCTTGCCTTGTCTCTTGTCATCCATGTTCCATGTCTCCCCTTCTTATATCTGTGCCTTGTTCCATGACTTGTATTCCTTTTCCATGACTTGTGTTTTGTTCCATGACTTATTAACTTTTTCTCCCATGATAGTTTCCCCTCATCCTGTAATTTATATCCATTGCCATATTCCTATCTTATGTTTTGCATTCCATACCTTGTTTCCATTCCCTAATTCATTTCCAGTTCCATACTCTGTTTCTGCTCCAATATTTGCCTTGTACTTCACTTTCCTTTTTGTTTTGTACTCATCTCCCCATCTCCATTTCCTTACATACTTAAAACCCTCTACATTCACTTTTTAGAAAATTCTCCTTGGACCATCTGTAGCTATCTTAGAACAACTGGTGGACCCCAGATGTGTACCATGCTTCCCAAGCTTGCCTAGTAAGGACTTGCCAGTGTTGCTGAGCCCCCATCATCAGCAGGACCTGACATTAACCTGCACTTTTTCTCTCTGACATTTTCCATAGTAGACTATCTAAGTCCATCATATAGTCAGTGACTGCTTCCAGAACACTTGTCTATAGTCCTGAATTATTGGAAACACCTGTTGGTGTCTTTTAACTCCACTTTCTATGTTAATACAGCAGAATTTTTCAATGATCACCTAATTGTTCTCACATTTTCAGAAGGACTTTCTAAGCACTTATAAACAATTCACTACTGAACAACCACTAATTGTTCCTAGTTACAGAGTGATGAGCATATCTAGGAGTGCTAGTTGTATCCTAGCTATATACACAAATGAGTGCATGATCCTCAAAGTGGTACTTCTCAAGTCTCACAATGCCCATTAATCTCCACAAACATTGCAAGACACTCCTTATCTTTGTGTAGGAAGAACAGGGTAAGTGATGACCTTCTAATGATGCCAACACTCTCACCTTTCACATTTGGACCTCCTTTATAGGTTTGTTCTTATGCTTGAAACATTTAGTGAGAGCAAATAGTCCTCCATTATCATTGTTCAGAATTAATGATTGTTTTAATATGTGTTGAGATTCATGTACTCATGTCATTCAAATTCAGCAGAAGGAAATTTCTGTAAAGGTGACATTTAGAGTCTATGGCTCAGTTACACAGCTGGCAGGGGGAGATTTGAGAAAAATATTTAAAAACTATGAAAGTTCAAGGTGCTAACTACTCATCTTACAGAGGCAGATCTAAAGAGAACAAGTCTAAGAATTCCTTATGCTAAGACTGCTTTTGAAAAGAGAAAATATGAGAACAACCCAAAGATTGGAACCCACCATCAACCACACCTATCTCAAGGCTATTAGGCATGTAACAAGGTGAGAGTAGTGTCAATAGGTAGCCCTGGTCAAGGAGTACCCAGCAATATATAGTATGATGCTGGAGCAACACAAGGAAAGGGAGATACCTCAAGGTGCAATGAGGTTCAATGAGGCTGTGAAATGAAACTAGATGGGAAGAATAGAATAGGATAGAATGGAATGAAGGTCTCTTGACAATTCCTGCTCATAATCACCTTCTGCTATTGTTGGATAAGACTGCAGTAAGGCAGGCACACAATGAGGTGAGGGAGATGCAATATATAGCTATCACCTCCTTACTCCCACCTTTGTAGACAGAACAATTGACTGAATCTGACTTTCAGAGCATGTACAGTAAGCTGCAAGACTGTAATCACAGACAAGGTATGATGTGATACAACAAGGTGTAACATGGTGTGATAAGGGTGCAATGAGGTGCAACAAGATGTGATAAGATGCAATGAGGGAAAAAATGAAATGGAATGGAAGTCCTCTTTCACCAACCTCCTTGAACACAAGACATGTCATTGGTAAATACACATGGAGTCTTGGCTCTGATAGTGTCAATTCTGAGACTGCTAGAAGACAGAAAATCCTAGCGGCATCTTCATGGCAAGGCCAAATATATGCCACATTTGGCTTTGTTATTCAGTAGTATTGACCTTGATGATGTTGTATCAAAACCTTGTGATAACCATGCTACTATCAACCTCTTTCAGGATCCTCCATATATGTGTTGAGCTTTATTCAAAGGTATTGACCCATGATGATGCTGTATCAAAATCCACTCCAATCTTCTGAAATAACAACACTATAGTTAACTCTTTGTACATTCTATTCTTGATGCATATGTCAAACAGGAGTGAGGAGTCATCTATGGTGTGCTAGTAAATGGCCATTTGATGATTAGAGAGATGGACCACACAAATCTGGACATATTTTGGTCGCACAATGATATTGGTTTGGACATGTTAGTGAAGGTGGATCAGAATTTTTTGTATGTTGCTGCTGTCAGGATCACCTTATCAAACAAACAAATATATGAGAAACTAACAGTTTCCAAGTTGGATTAACTACTTCAAATACAGCTGCCTTTATACTATATAGTCTAGTATCATATGTGAAACTTATTGTAAAAGGAGAGTACCTATCCTTGAGACCATGATATCAACATTGGGGTCTGTGATAATAAAAGGGATTGAGTTGAGAAACAAAGTCTTGCCTATGTGAATTGTATGGGTTAAGAGTTGATTGTAATATTATCCTTCTTTTAAGGCAAGAGCTCCAAGCAAGCTATTGGGACAAATGAAAGTGATGTGAATTCTGTGAAGGTCAGCTGCTGTATGGCCATGGAATAGTTTTTATGGAAGTCTACTATCTATCATGACCCGCACCAACTCTGGCCTCTCATACGCTGCTCCAACCTCAGCACACACCTCCCCTGCACCTCCCGCACACCACCGGAGCCACCAACAACCCCACAATGCTGCATCGGCAACACCCATGGCTATCTCTGGACAAACCCCCAGGCATCACCAAACTCCGGCATCTTGGCTGATATGTCACCCCAAAGCTTCCCTGTCACCAGACACATCTGGACCCCCAGCATCCCAGCCATCACATAACATTCCGCAACATTCCTCCTGCAAACTGTCAGCACATCACCGGGCCACCTGCTTCTGTGGCGTCGACAGGCGCCACCACCATGCACCAGGACCACCAACCGGCCCGACACAAGACCGCCGCAACCCATGCCAGCATGTCCTGACAACTGTCACAACCCTGGGGCCAGGAGCCTGCCCTGGGACTTAGCCAGAGGACAATCAGATGCTACGGTCCTGGGCTAGAATCCTGCCGGGGACTTAGCAGAAGGGTAGTACATAAACCATAGGGTAGCATACAAGTTGGGTAGTCTTGATATTCACCATAGTTCTCCATAGTTTCTGTAGTCTCTGTCTCTGTCTCTATCTCAATCTAGTTTCATGTCTCTCTCTCTCTCTCTCATCTTGTCTCTTGCCTCTTGTCTCTGTGCCTTGTCTTTCCATTCTGTGACTCATATCTCTGTTCCGTATTTCTCCTCCATTTCTCTATCTCCTGTTCCGTATCTCTTCCTCTCTATCTCTACTTCCTGTTCCGTATCTCTTCTCATCTCCCAGTTTCTTGACCAACCCATTCCCCATCTGTTTTGTACCTATCCCTACCCACTCCCAAACCTCCTTCCATCCCCCAATCAATACTACCCTCCCATTTCCCTTTCCCCCCTCCATTAAGAACCCCCCTACCCCCTGAACTTGTGCTTCCCCACCCAGAGCACTTTCAACCTTGCACGTGTCACTACTCGTACCCTGGAGCATCCGGACTTCACCCCGGGCCACTTGTAGCTGTACTAGAGCTCCCAAGAAGCCCTGGACCTGTACTTGGCCTCCCGAGCTTGCCTAGTAAGGACTCGCCGGTGTAGCTGAGCCCCTGTCATCAGCAGGACCTGACACTATCAAGTGAGGGTACTTGTTTTGAATTTGGCTCTCTTGCTCCCACATGTTTTGGAAAGTGGCCTGATCCTTCCACATTACCAAGTATTCTAATTTATTGCTTCTGATGCAGGAATCTAAGATTTTTGAAGCCTCCCAATCTTCACCTCTAATGTTTAGAGTCACCCATGGTACAGGTCTATTGAAATTGTTGTGTTTATGTCTCCTTAGTTTTGAGATATTGAATGTGGGATGCATGTGCCATGATTTCAGTAATTTTAACTGATAGGCTTACAGCAAGTATTTCTTTACTATAGGAAATGGGCCTAAGTTTTTCCAATCTAGTTTTTTCTTTGGCTGACCTGTGAATATGTGTTCTGCATTCAACCACACCTTCTCACCTTCTTCATATTCTTCTGACTGATGATGTCTATCATAGAATTGTTTCATATTGTCTGCCACCCCTTTCAGCGCTGCCTGCATTTCCTGCCTTATCTCTTTCATTCTTGCTGCAAAGTGTTTGAGTCTTTCATGTTCTGAGGATTTAGTTGTTGGATTTAGCCCACTGTTGACTTTCTCTTCCTTTGGTAATGTAAAAAGGAGAGTTTCCTGTTGCATTTGATACTCTATTGTTATAACAGAACTTGGCTGATGGTATCCAGTCTGCCCAATCACCCATATGATAATTTATGAATAATCTCAAGTATTGTTTGATTTCCTGATTTACTCTTTCTGTTTGTCCATTGGTTTGCAGGTGATGTGACATAGACAGGTTTCTTTTTATTCCTGATAGTCTATATAATTCCTTTGTAAATGCAGAAGCAAATTAAGGTCCACAGTTGCTTATCACAGTGTAGAGTAGGCCCTCATGATGCCATATGTAGTCTTGAAATAGTTTTGCCACTCCTTCCAAAGATATTTCTTTGTTACACAGTATTGCAAACATTTCCTTACTAAATCAGTCTATTACCACCATAATTGCATCATACCCTAATGAACTTGGTAGGCCCACTATGAAGTCAATGGAAACAATTTAAAATGGAAATTCAGATATAATGTTTGGATAAAGAGTGCCTCAGGGTTTTTGTGGGAATATCTTTGTTTGCTGGCACTTTTGGCATCAATCAATGTATTTATTAATTTACTTAATCATTTCTGCCCACCAATAGTTCCAAGTAATTAACTCTTTGGTTTTATATCTTCCAGGGTGTCCCATGATAATTGAGTCATGATATGATTCTAGTAACTTTCTCTTTACTTCCTCTCCCATTACAATGACTAGCCTGTTTTGATAGGTAAGCCCATCTTGTTGTTCCCATTTTGCAAATTTATTGTTTTTATCAATTGGTACTGGTCTGATCTTCTTTATAAGCTCTATTATCAGGTCTCCTTCTGTTCCCACTGTCGCAGTGCTGTTGATGTGTAAAAGAGGAATGTGTTCTGTGAAGATTAAGGTTATGTCCTCATTGTCATTTTCTACTCCCACTTTGTGATCTTGTAAGAGCAACCTCAGAGAGCTGTGGAACTCACACAACTGGCAGAGGGATATCTAAAATTGTATTAGTAAGGTGGCTACAGTGTACAGGACTAGCTACTTACCTTAAGTCTAAGGAGTCCCTATGCCAGGGTGTGGACGCTTCTGGGGCCCCAGAAGCATGGGACTCAACTGTATAATACACATAAGCCACTGAAAAATGAGTGTGGGAATAAAAGATGAAAAGCTTGGACATTGCTAGAGAATGGATTGGTAATGTCCATCAAGTGACTCTGGCAAGTCAGGTGGTCAGAAAAGGGTCAGATGACTAGGAAGAAATTAGATGACCTTGAGAACAATGTCAGGTGATCAGAAATGCACACACAATATGTACAGAGAATATCTAAAGGGAAGAAGAAGAGAAAAGGAAGGGGAGAAAGGAAAGGAAACAGGAAACAGGAGAAAGGAAAGAAGAGGGAATGGTCCTGTGGATTGTCCTCTTACATTCCTGACTCTCTTATTGCCCACATTGTTGGTCATCAGAGGCAGGGCCTTAAACAAGCCCACAACATCTCTGGCTCTTGGTTGGCTGCCTTCACAGTGGGTCCAGCTGGGAATAGTGGTCGCCAGTTTGTCAATATCAAGGGCACCAATCAGCAGATTGGTGAGGCCCTCATGGTCCTTGGAAAGCATATCGCCAAGGGGTGTGTACACATACCTCATAAGCAGCACACAGACAACACTGCGCCAGCAGTTGCTGTGCTGGCCCCCTCTCAGGACAACAAAAAGTCCACCCCTAAGCCTCCTACCCAACCTCTATGACCTCCTCCCTCTATGTTGCCTTCACTGGACTTTTTGGACTTTGATCCAACTCTAGCCCCAGTTGCTACCATGGCTCCAACTCCTGCCACCCTTTCTACCCAGACCTCCACACCTCCTACTCCACAGACTCTAATGTCAGTTGTGCTGCTAATACAACCCAGTCAGCACTGGCTGCCTGACACTGACAAGTCAAACTGAGCATGTGACCTCAGCATGTGACCACTACCAACTGACTGCTAACGACATCAACCATTACCAATCATTTCCTTAACAACCGAGCCAACCTTTGACAATCCAGCCCCCTCTCTATGGCCTTCAACCAGCAGCCAACGATTGATCGTAAAATTATTTTCACTTACTATTTTTCTTTCTCAATCTACTCACAATTTTTATCATATTACTTACAATTTTCCTATTCAATAGCGGCCCAATGAGTCAGTGTCTGTGTCAGTGCTCCACATGCACAGAGGAAGCTAGATCAAAGCATTGTGCTTGTGTCCAGGAGCAAGCTGCAGTCCAAGCCTGTCAATGGGGTCCCCTGCACTACCCTGACCTGGACCTGTTGAACCCTCTTCCCTTAGCATTCCCTTGTAAGGAGGCCCCTCACAAGAATGCTCCAGGACCAAGAGGAGACCCCAAATTAGAACAGGCTAGCAGTAGCAACTTGCAGGGAACTCTGGAGCCTGACACTCCAGATGAAGTCATTGAGGAAGGCAATTGGATCCTGGCAGCCTTACCACCCCAACCACCAGACACTGCTGAGATCTGTGCCAGTCAGACCATGTTGCAGCGTTTGGCAGAGGCTTTCACCCAGAATGTGCAGCCAAAGTCCTTCCAAGATGCTGTACTGGACTACCTCCATGACTTTGAGGATGTATTCTCCAAGACCTCCTTTGACTCCCTCCCAGAGTGCAAGCAGTGGGATCATGCCATTGAATTAGTCCCCAATGCAGAGTCCTCAAACTGCAAGGTCTATCTACTTGCACCAAAGGAGCAGGACAAGCTCAATGCCTTCCTCCAGGAGAACCTTGACTCTGGAAGAATTTGCTCCTCCAAGTTGCCCATGGCCTCTCCCATCTTCTTTATCAAGAAAAAATATGGCTCCATTTAGCTAGTGCAGGATTATTGGGTGCTGAATGCCCTCACCATCAAGAATTGCTATCCCCTCCCCCTCATCTCCAAGCTTGTTAATAATCTCCATGGCGCATGGTATTTCACTAAGTTAGATGTCTGGTGGAGCTATAACAATGTGCGCATTGAGAAAGGAGATGAGTGGAAGGCAGTGTTCCAGACCAACCAAGGGTTGTTTGAACCGCTGGTCATGTTCTTTGGCCTCACCAATAGCCTCGCTACATTCCAGACCATGATGAATGACATCTCTGTGATCTCATTGCAGAGGGAGTGGTATGTGTATACCTCAATGACATCAAGACCCTGGAAGAGCACCGCCACATTGTACAACTGGTCCTGGAACGACTCTGCCAACACCAGCTCTATCTCAAACCTGAGAAGTGCAAGTTTGAGCAGACCCAAGTGGAATACCTTGGACTCATCATCTTGCATAGAACAGCAGAGATGGACCCAGTGAACGTAGCTGGAGTGGCAGACTGGCCAGCACCCCAGAACAAGAAGGAGATTCAATCCTTCCTATGTTTCACCAACTTTTACCAGCAGTTTATTCAGGACTTCTCACACCACACCTGCCCTATCTTCAACCTGACTTCAAATGACCAGCCTTGGCAGTGGACAGATGCTCAACAGACAGCCTTTGAGACCCTGAAATGTGCAGTGACCTCCCAACCAGTTCTCATCTCCCTTGATGACAATCTGTCATTCTGGATGGAGGCAGACAGCTCAGACTTTGCAACCAGAGCTGTCCTCTTCTAACAGTCTAAGGAGGATGGGAAGTGGCACCCCATTGCATTCTACTCCAAGAGTCTCAATGCCATGGAGCATAATTACAAGATCCATGACAAGGAGATGCTGGCAATCATCCATTCCTTGGAAGAGTGGCATCATTTCCTAGAAGGGGCCCAACATCAGTTTGAAGTCTGGACAGATCACAAAAACCTAGATTACTTCTGCACCACAAAAAAGCTCAACCAACAACAGGCCTGCTAGTCCCTCTTGCTTCACCACAGGCCAGGTTAGAGTATGGGTAAACCAGATGCATTGTCATGCCAGGCAGACCATGAGACTGGAGCAGACAACAATGACAATATTGTCCTGCTCAGGCCAGAGCTGTTTGCAATTTGGGCACTCAAGGGTTTGATGGATCCAGAGTGAAGAGGTATCCATCCTGGCAGACATCCAGAAGGGCAACCAAGAAGGGCTCTATGAGGATGTGGTGGCCAGAGCTGTGGCAACGCTCAAGGCAGGACAACAGATGGGAACTTGTTCTGTCCACAGTCAGGAGTGGCAGTTGGACCAGGAAATTCTGACCTTCCAGGAATGCATCTATGTGCCAAATGACTCAGAGCTGAGGCAATGGATTGTGGAGCAGCACCATGATTCCAAGGTTACAGGACATCCTGGATGCTGGAAAACTCTAGAGCTAGTATTATGTAACTACTGGTGGCCCCAGATGTCATGCTATATTGGAACCTACACCAGTACCTGTGACATGTGTCTCAGGACCAAGCCCTCCTGCCAGGCACCCATGGGCAAGCTGCACCCTCTCTCCATCCCCAAAGACAGGTGGAGCATAGTCTTGGTTGACTTCATCTCAGAGCTACCAGATGCACATGGTTACGATGCTATTATAGCTGTCATAGACAGTGTTGGGAAGAGGGCACATTTCATCCCCACTACTACCACTTGCTCTGCTCTGGGTGCCACAAGTCTGTAGCACAAGAATGTCTGGAAGCTCCATGGCCTCTCTGATGCCTTTGTGTCCAATTGGGGTCCTCCAGTTTGTTGCCAAATTCACCAGAGAGCTGTACCAGCTGCTGGGAATCAAACTTCAGGCCTCTACCACATATCACCCTCAGTCAGATGGCCAGACAGAGTGTGTCAACCAAGACTTGGAACAATACCTCTGGATCTTCTGCAGTGAGCAGCAGGACAATTGGGATGAACTCCTTCCAGACACAGAATTCCAGTACAACAACCATGTGCACTCTGCAATCCAGGCCACCCCCTTCTTGCTAGACACCGGGCGCAACCCTCATATGGGCTTTGAACCATATCAACATGCCTCACAGAATGAGTCAGTCAATGAGTTTGTGAACCTCAAAAAGCACAGGAGGAGGCAAGGGCAGCCCTAGCCAAGGCCAAGGATGACATGGCCCGGTACTACAACCAGTGCCAGACCCCAGCACCAGAATACCTCTCAGGAGATAAGGTCTATCTGGATGCAGAGGACATTCAAACCACACACCCATCCAAGAAACTCTCTCACAGATTCCTGAGCCCATATGTGGTTGAATGCGCTATGGGTCATCTTTCATACTGTCTGTGCTTACCTCGCGCAATGCACAGGATTCATCTGGTCTTCCATGTGGTCAAACTTTGCCCAGCAATTGCTGATTCTATCCCAGGCCAGTGAGTGGATCCCCTGCCACCACCGGTAATTGTGGACAATGAGGAGCACTACAAGATTGAGGCAATCCTAGACAGTTGCATCTTTTGTTGCAAGCTCCAGTACCAGGTCAAGTGGAAGGGCTATGGATACAAGGATGCTTCCTAGGAACCAGTGGAGGGCATTAGGGCTCCCATCCGAGTGAAGGAATTCTATAACTGGCACCCAGATGCCCTCAGGCTTGTGTGAAGACTGTACACTCTATTGCTGACACTCTTCCATTCAGCATAGGTGCATCAAGGCACTGCAACCTAGAGGAGGGGTGATATAAGGGGACAATCCACAGGACCATTCCTTCTTCTCTCCTTTCTTCTGTTTCCTTTCCTTTCTCCTCTTCCTTTCTCTTCTTCTTCCCTGTTGATATTCTCTGTACATATTGTGTCCGCATTTCTGATCACCTGACATTGTTCTCAAGGTCATCTGATCCCTTCCTGGTCATCTGACCCTTTTCTGACCACCTGACTTGCCAGAGTCTTCTGATGGACATTACCAATCCATTCTCTGGCAATGTCCGAGTTTTTCATCTTTTATTCCCACACTCCTTTTTCAGTGGCTTATGTGTACTATACAGTTGATTCCCACACTTCTGGAGCCCAGAAGCATCCACACCCTGGCATAGAGACTCCTCAGACTTATTCTCTTTGGATATTCCTCAGCCAGGTGAGTAGCTAGCCCTGTACACTGTAGCCACCTTGCTAATACAACTTTGGATATCCCTCTGTCAGTTGTGTGAGTTCCACAGCTCTCTGAGGTTGCCCTTACAGGTCTGTTAGTAAGTCAGCTGCTATATAGTTTCTGTCAATAGACACAGCCACTTGCTACAGTATTTAAGCATTTCCCAGATGTATTAGATAGACATCTAGAAATACCACAGATACACCAAGTCCTCTCTGTGCTCAATCTAAGCTAATTCTATTGCATCACACTTAGGTTTGGTATAATCAACCTGTAACTGTATTTGCATTTTATCAATTGAACGGTGAGAAGGCAAATAGCTATTGTCATCAATAGCATTGCTACAATGACTCCAGATACAATTATGATATGATGGTATGTTTATACTATGTCAAAATTTGAAACTGTCTCTTGATTTCACTTCATAGTCAGTTTGTACATTTCCACTGAGCTCCATCAGGATGTCATTGACATACATGGTTTTGTAAAATTCTCTCTGATCTACACCCACAAATAAGAAGGCTACTCCTGAAGAAGCTCAAAGAAAAGGTTGCACCTGAGATTTTCAGGATGAAGACATCTTTAATGGACATAAGAATGTATTTGCCTCATATGAGCTTGCCCTCAGAGCATCAAATTCTTGACAAGTAAGAAGTCATGCTTTTGTATTGGATCCAGAACCTTACCTTGTATAAGTTTGGTGTCATTCTAGCATCTCAGTCACACAAGCTAAATTTTACAAGATTAAGATCACCAAAGTGAACAAAATAAATCCAGAGTGAGTTTTAGATTGGAAAATTTTCAGTGTTGCATTGATTCAATCACATCACAGACTATTCCATGTGTATGTTAATGTGCATTACTCAATTGATGAGGTCTTAACTGCCATTATGGTAAGTCTGCAATCAGTATCAATGATTCAAATATTCTGACACTAGCAATATAGGCATTCAATATGATTATACATATATATCCTAATGAAAGATATCCATTCAATGTCTAGTTGTTCTTCATGGATAAATATAGATGTATAGATGTAAATATAGATTTAGTCCTCAGTTACACTAGTATAAAGTAGTACAACTGATTTATTACCTATAGATGTAAATATGGATGTAGTCTACAAGTTATAAGTGATTACAATTATAAGTAAGATATATAAGTAAATGAGCTCACTCTCAATCACACCAGTATAAGGTAGTATGACTGAGGGGTGGTGCTCTGTGTATCTTTAGATATGACAAAAAAAAATTAAGGTTCAATAGTAAAGAGTAGTAAATACTGATCACTATAGCTACCAGGGCTCAGAGGGATTTGTAAAAAGAGAGAGAAATATCCAAAAACAGTGAGCCAATCACATAATGTTGGGGTGACTTGTTGAGTGAGTCTTCTTCTCAACACTCCCCCTGACTTGTGTGACCAGTCAGTAGTTTCAGTCCCATACATCCAACCAGATAGTCATGAGACACTCTTGGTAGCAGTTTGGAGTAGCAGTTTAGTGCAAATGTCAGCTAAGTTTTCTGAAGTTGGTATGCATGATACCTTGATATTGCCATCCTGGATGCATTTGCAAATATAATAATGTCAGATATCAATATGCTTGGCTTGTGCATGACCTTTTGTAGATTGTGCAAGTGCAATAGAAGAATTGTTGTTGACATATAAGTTTGCTGGGAGGGGTTGTTTTTGAAACTGATCTTGGCAAGGAAGTTGTGCATCCACAGGAATTGTTGGGAACCATGTGTCATGGATACACTGGCTCAAAGAACTGCCCCAATGTTTGGCCTTTTTGGAAAGATTCACATAGTGTGCAACAATTACCTGAGCGAAAAATTGTAGAAAATCACATGACATATAACTGCATCCTGGCTTCGTAATGATGTATACATCATGTGATTTGGACAAGAACTCGCTTATTAATAAATCAAACAAAATAATCAACCATTGGGGCAGTTTTTAGACTCACTTTAATTTCCATATTTTCTCAATACTTTTCAGCAGTAGAAGATGGAAACACCTTGTGGGAAGTATAAACAATGTCATGTGACCTTGTTTGTACTAATTTGACATGTTCAACTTCAATCGATTACCCTCTTGACACTCTACCACCATCATGCAACCTGTTTCTGCTGCCAATTGCTCTTCTGTTGCTTCTTTCTTTAATGAGGGGTATTCTCAGCATCAAATCCAAGCAAAAACTGGCCTGGTAAAGGGCACTGTGGGAAGGATCAACAAAGAACTGGAGAGCAACAAAGAGAATCATCCTGGAGGTCATCCCTCCAAGCTTACATCATATGACAAATTGTCTATTATTCATCAAATTACTACTGGGAAGCTGAATAATGCTATTCAAGCTACACAGTTCATTAATTCTGTCATCTCCAGTCCTGTCAATCCTCAGACAGTCAGGAATGCATTGAAGGAGGCAGGTTTTTTCTCAGCAACAAAGAACAAAGTTCTCATGCTCAAGGATGCTCATCATGCAAACTGGCTCCAGTATCATGAAAACTGGACAGTGGAGGATTGGAAAAGAGTTTTGTGGAGTGATGAGACAAAGATCAATCAGATTGGATCAGATGGGAAAGTATATGTGTTCAAAATTCCAGGAGAACCACTATCTGACTGCATTACTACACCAACTGTCAAGCATGGAGGAGGAAACAATTTAATGGTATGGGGCTGCATGGGTTAGAATGGAGTAGGAAAGCTCATTAAAGTTCAGGGGAAGATGGATGCTGCACAGTATTGTGAGATTTTGGATGAGGGAGTGGTGGAAAAGCTTTGAGAAGTTGGAAATGGAGGAGGAAGGACAATATTTTCAGCAGTACAATGACCCAAAACACACCTCCAAATGGGCAAAAACCTGGTTTTCTGATAACACCATCATTGTGATATCCTGGCCTGCCCAATCCTCTGACCTCAATCCCATTGAACACCTCTGGGTTTACATCAAGCACAAACTTTTGGAGTATGAGGTACCCCTGAAGGAGAGCATGAGTTGTGGGAGAGAGTAGGCAAGGAGTGGAATGAGATACCACCAAAGGTATGTTAAAGCCTCATAGAGAGCATGCCTAGAAGGATCAAAGCAGTTATAAAGGCAAGTGGAGGCCATACCAAGTACTAGATATGAAAATTAGAGTAAATTAGAGTGAGTCAAAAAAAACTGCCCCAATGATTGAATATTTTGTTTGATTTATTAATAAACGAGTTCTTGTCCAAATCACATGATGTATACATCATTACGAAGCCAGGATGCAGTTATATGTCATGTGATTTTCTACAATTTTTCGCTCAGGTAATTGTTGCACACTATGTGAATCTTTCCAAAAAGGCCAAACATTGGGGCCTATCCTCCAATTGCAGCAACTGGAAGAGGACCATGTATATCAGTGTGGATCAATTTTAATGGTTTTGATGCAAGACCTTTAGAAGAAGGAAAAGGATTGGAGTGCATTTTGCCAGCCAAACAAGGTCCACAGATGGGATCAGGCTTTGCAGCTAAATTTAAAGTCAAACTAGTCACCAACTTTTTGTTGACTATTTCCTTGTTGTGATGACAAAGTCTGTGATGCCATAGGGTCAAATCAAGAGGTAAAGTGGTGATGAGATGAACAGACTCAAAAACAAGTGCTGTACAACCATCCAAGTGAGCAGACTTATTGGAGTTGATTGTAGCACTAAATAACTCCTTCCCATTCATCCAGAAATGCATGGCTTTTTAATCAATGTGAATGTTATAGCCTCTGTTTCTGGTCAAATATATACAGGACAAGAGATTATTTTGAAGTAATGGAACATGCAAGACTCTATGAAACTCCAAAGACCAGACCTTTTCCCCATTTACCACTGGATAGAATATGACTGTTTCAATTCCAGCTGAATAAATGATACTGTTATCAGCTAACCTGACTGGAATGTGATGTGGAGTGTAATTGTGGACCCAATTTCTATGTGGAGTCATAGGGAGCAACACTCGTCCAGATAATATATAGTCCAATGTGGAGGTACTCAAGTCCTCCACGGCTCGAAATTGTCCATGTCATCTGTCAAAAGATACAGCACCGACGTTAACCAACAGTATAAATTGAAAAAAGATGGGCTGCCTACGAGGTTTACGCAGATGGCAAATGCGACAACTCGCGGGCCATATCAATCCTCATCTCTGTGTCGACGCTAACTGACGATGATGAGGCGATGGGCCTGGACGACGTTGAATCTGTATGAGCCTGAACTGAAGCGGTGGTGTGAACTGGAGATGGGGGATATGGTCCATGTCGGGACCGGCGTTGCCACAGATCTCAACGGTTGGGATTCATCCCCACGGGATAGTACAGTCTGCTCTCAAGGTATTCATGACCTTGAGCCACTTCGCGACCGAGCAGTGCATGAAGACAGATCATATCATCTTCACTGGGCACACGCCAGTCGTCCCATTGTTGAATGGCTGCGGGTTCTCCATAGATGTCCAGTCGACGATGACGTTCATCGTCGACCTCGCGAAAGTGGTCGATCGATGCATTTGCTGCAAGAAAATGGCCTTCGAGGTAGACCACACCAAAGGTATAGGCATGGTCTACCCATTCTACGGGTATGCCGTTTGCTAGCATGGTGCGTAACACGTTGGCATCAGTGATGTTAACAGCCATAGCCGCGTCGAAGTGTGGGGGTCGGAGCTGGACGTCAGTCCAGCTCAGTGGTACAAACGGAGTGCTGGGGTTGGCCGCGTTATAATCAGCGACAGCCTTGCGATACAGCCCTGGCCGGGCAATGATCAAGGCGAGCAGCCTTGCAAATCGTCCTTGAGCTCGCCCTGCGGGGGACAGTCCTCGCGTAAGGGCATGTCCTAGCAGTGTACGCCAGTGGATGCAATAAGCGCAATCCACTGCAATACCATATACCAAATTCATCATCCCTGGTCGGCAAAAGTAAAGTATATGTTGCGCCAATTTGTCCAGGTCGAAGGTGAAACGCACACCTTCAGAATCGAATCCGGTGATCGTGAAAAACGGATGCCCAGCTTGATCTCTCCACTGCAAGTACCCTTCTGGGGTCGGCATAACCACAATGTTCATGTGGCGAGAAGAAAGGTCAAGGGGAGGTGCAATGTGTTCGTACTCTGGTGTACACACCAGAGCCATCGTCCTATCCCGCAGCATGGTATAAAAGTTAATACTGATGCGCTGAAATTTGTGCAACAAGTAGTAGGCTTCAGTGCGCAGTGACACTGATATAAATTTGTTCTGCAAAAGCTCATAGAGCTTTTGCAACTGCTGAGGATTCATCGGAAATCCCCTGGGCACCACGCGGTCAATCTCTTTTGAGGTATGGACATACCTCGCCCCCATCTCCTCCTCGCACGTCTTTGCCACCAAAGCCTCATCACTCACAAACACCGTATTTGTGAGTCGCAAGTAATAGAAGTGACGGTCAAGAGCTCCGCCATAAAACCAATTCGACCGCTCAATGATCTTCCCTTTGATAAACACCCCCAGGCCATCCGGAATACAGCCTGTAGCTTGCTCCTCCTGGTCCTTAACCGCCTTTGCCTGGCGGGCAGCCTCGTGCTTCTGTTGAGCTTCCTTTTTGCGTTTTTTATCTAACCGCACTCGGCGTTTAGGAGGGGTCTCTCCTTTGGAAGGAGTTTTGTCGGAAGACTCCCCATAATCACTCTCATCGCTTGGTGCATTCAGACCAAGCACAGCTAACGTCAGGAGCCGTCCTTCCACTTTGTCATCTGCTCTAGTATCTTGTCTCAGGACCGCAGATGCATACGTTCTCAGTGGTGCTTCAAACTGCACCACTGGCCCAAACTGCATCACCGTGCTGTCTGCTCCTCACGGTACATCTGCCCCGAACTCAACCGCTGACAACACTACCTCCTCCTGCCGCTTTGTCTCCTCCTGCTGGGAGGGCACATGTGTTGACGAGGACAATCCTCGTAAACTAGTGGCCTCCTCCACAAGCTTGTCCTGCAGCTCGGCCGGCATCGGTGTGAGTTCTCCGGCTTCCTTTTGCCTCATAGGTGCCTGTTGCACCTCTGACCCTCCTGCTTCTTGCATACCAACCTCCGGCTCCACATCACGCACTCTTGAAGCATTTTGCCTCAGGCTGTTCCTTCGGCAATGACGGACGCTTCCTCAATGCGTTTGTGAACGTTTTAATCGTATTATTGTTATGCTGTTGCAGCATAACGATCTCATCGAGAAGACCGGTGATCACCACCTGGGCCACAGGATCTGATGGAAACATGGACTCCGGCGGCACTCGCTGGCCGGCAGATATGAGTCGTCTCCACACTGCCTCTGCCTGAGGGTCCAGCACCTCCGACGGCTTCCCAATCTCCTTTCCTTTCCCTTTCTCCATGTATGATAACCGCTGCAGAGATTGTACACGACACGGTGATGGCAATGCTTGTTGCGGTGGTGTTTGAGGTCAGGTTTGACCTCGATTTTGTGCCCTCGATGCCGGCTCATCACGCCTGCGCCCTATCATTTCCCGAGGCACTCCTCCTCCTCATGCCACTACACTCCTCGGAGGCAATCACCTCTGGTCTCTCCTATACGCGTCTCATGGGGGCGGAGTCCTCCCTCGTTGTTGTCGAGGTTGCATCACCTCGCTCCTTCCTTGCTGCTGGCGCCCCGCGTCATTGTCCACATCCATGGGTGCTACCTGTGGCGCAGTTAGTGCTTTCTCATCCGAAAGGAGTGTACTTGCACTCCAGGTCTGCGTCTGCTGCATTGGCATCGGCATCCCCCACACCACCTGTCCTCCCATCTGCTGTCCAGGACCAGCTGGTCCTGGAAAGTATGGCATCTGGAAAAACGGCGGGTAGAATTGCGGAGATTGTCCAAATTGGGCTGGGTTCTGCCCAAACAGGGACATCATTGGGTACGACGTCGTTACAGGTTGCTGATTATTTTGCTGGGGGCAATCCCCCCCTCCTCCAGAACCCTGTGGGTTCTGAGGCTGCGGCTCACTGGTTGTACGCTGGTAAGGATATGACATGGTACCAAAAATGTCGACGTGTCAGTGGAAAAAAACACAATAAAGTTCCCATCATCAGGTTACATAACCTGATCCGACCATCAACTCCGCAGCATGATCTGCACTATCTCATCAGATGGATGCATCTCCATCTTATCCATCCGACCCAATTGTGACCCGAGATCCGAATGATCCGGCGTACATCTTATCACAGCCATCAATCTAAGCACGCAAGCACTTAGCAAGCTGACTTGGGCGCTTCACACCCTGCAGCTCCAAGTACCGATCCAACGCTGCCAACTTGGCACATGTGTGATACGACTCCCATGTCGTATCACCCGCACTCCATCGTACCTCGAACTCGAGGTGCGTTCCCTCCTGCCACCGATGGCCCAGAATATCCTTGACGAACCATTCCTGTTCATCACTGGCACCAAAATCATATGTCTTGGGTGTCACCCGATTAGGAAACATAGCATCATCATTCGCGTTATATCGCCTAAGTAGTGACACATGAAACTTAGGCACAATCCGATGTGCTTGCAGAGCTGCAGGCAGCTCCAGAACATAGTTCGATGTGCTTGGTTCCACGACCAAGACTCTGTACGGCCCAATGAATTTTGGGCATAGCTTTCTTGCCCTTCCTTTCAGAAGATTCAAATTTTCCGTCGACAGATATACTAACGTCCCAGGCGTTAGTTCCGGTTCGCCACTCCGCCTATCATTCGCATGTCGTGCCTGTATAACACGCGCTGCAATGATAGCATTGTGTGCACTGGCTGGATTCTCCAATGCTTGCTGCGCAAAGTCCTTCACCCCCTTGTGAACGACTTCATTTGTCCTGAGTTCTCGCAGCATGGAGGGCATATATCCTCCGTTGAGCTCAAACGGTGCGTATTTTGTGGTTTCTGACACACTCGCATTGATCGCAAACTCCGTCAGCAGTATCCTATCTACCCAATCACGTTGGTCTGGTTGGACCACCATACAAAAGATTTGGGCAATACTCCTGTTTGCTCGCTCTGTCTGTCCATCCGTCTGCGGGTGAAACAAGGTGGACATGAGCAGCTTTGCTCCCAAGAGCTTATGAAGTTCCTGCCACCAGTGAGACGTAAATTTTGCGTCTTGATCGCTCATGATCGAGCTTGGAAGGCTGTGTAGCCTTACAATCTCCTTCAAGTAGATCCAGGATAATGCTGACGCAGTGACGGTTGTGTGCACCGGTATCAAGTGCACCATACTGGTCATTCGGCAAATCACCACCCAAAGGTAGTTATAACCTTTGGACTCAGGGAATGGGCCAACAAAGTCCATTCCAATGGAGTCCCACGGTTTTGTAGGTATAGGCAGGGAATGCAACTTCCCTGCTGGCTTCTTATTGCTGGTCTTCGACCGCTGGCAGGCCTCGCAGGTCTGGCAGAAGTGCATAACTTCTTTCTGCATTTGAGGCCACCAATACCATTGTCTCAGATATTCCAAGGTTTTGTTGGTTCCAAAGTGACCAACGATCTCATGCACTTGAGTAACAATCTGTGTGATCAGCGCGCGGTCGCGTGGCATACACACCACATCGCGTCCTCAAACATTCCTTACCCGTATTAGTCCTTTCCCATCCACGCTAAACCATGGGTGGGCCTCTGCGTTCTGTCAAATTTTGGTGTAGAATGCGTCGTGGCTATAACCCCTAAGTACCTTCTGTAGGTACTCATCGGTTTGAGGAACAGGAGGGTTAAGGTGCTCTCCTGTAGGCGATAACACGTCAGCCAGCAAGATGTCGTGGCCATGCAATCCTCCACGGCTGCTCCCTTTTGCGCCCTGACGTGGCATCGTCGCTTCCTTTGGCTGAGCCTGTTCAAGTTGCTCAGCTTCTATATCTCGGGCCTCTTGCCGCTCTTGTAGTCGTCGACTACGTTGCAGTTTGTTCGCTTGCATGGACCAAAGCTTGATCACATGCTCTTTCACCTCTTTGTAGCGATGGTACGGAAGATCATTGCCTTGGGGATCGATACAAATATCCACATCGACATAATTGTGCGTATCGTGGTGTTCACCAACTCTATCGCTCTCGAAATATCTCGAGAGACAGTCAGCTACCTTGTTCAGTTCGCCTTTGACATACGTGATGTCAAAGTTGTAGCGAGACATATAGTCAATCCACCGGCGCTGCCAGGGAGACAGCGTTGCTTGAGTCTTGAAAAACTCAAGTGCTTTATGGTCCGTAATGATGTGTATCTTGTATCCCATCAGCTTATCTTCCCATTTAAGGAGTGCCTCAAGAATCGCCAGCGTTTCAAGCTCATGAACCGCATAGTTCTGTTGAGCCGAGGTGAACTTCCTCAACATGAACCCCGCTGGCCGGAAATTCTGCCAGGAACTTCCCTGGCCATACATTGCACCAACTCCGGTCTTTGAGGCATCACAGATGAGCCAAATCGGCTCATCACATCTGGGATCTATGGGACGGATGACTGGTGTCTTTGAGCAGATCCTCTTGATCATCTCAAAACAGCGTTGGTGTATAGGCCTCCATATAAATGGAGCTCCGTTCTGCGTAATGGACATCAAGGGTCCAGTATACGCTGTAATATCAGGCAGACAATTGCCGATATAGTTCACCAGTCCTACAAATCTTTGGACATCATTATAGTTACAAGGCACATGCCATTTGCGTATGCAATCGATTTTGTCCTGGTCAGGGTGAATACCCTGACTGTCAATCCTATGTCCCAGGCAGTCTACTGTCTCGGCATATAGTTCACATTTTTTCCATTTGAGGTACAGTAGATTAGACCTCAGTCGCTCAAAAATGATACGAAGATGCTCTTCGTGTTCTTCGATGGAATTGGAATAAATGAATATGTCATCCAGATATATATGGACAAACCTCCCAATAACATCCCGGAAGATAGAGGTCATCAACTTCTGAAACGTTGCAGGAGCATTACAGTCTCCTATCTGCATAATGTTGCTAACATATGTTACCGTGATCGATGAGAACACTGTCTTCGGAATATCAGCCATGCGGATTCTCACTTGCTCATACGCATCCATCAGGTCAATTTTTGACCTGAACTTTGCTCTGGCGACATGCTCTCAAATCACTTCCTGATCCAGAAGTGGTGTCACGTCCTTTACGGTATTGTCATTGCGTTGGTGAGCATCCAACGCCGTCCTCAGGGTGCCATCTTTCTTTGGAATGCACAATAGCGGAGCAGCTTGGGATGCCGGTCGGGCTTCCCACCAATGGGCTCTCAGGTACCAATTGGTCTTGTCTCGGAGCTGCTGCTGCAGCGCCATTGGAATTTATACACCTTATTCTCATCAATAAGGTTAATTTCATGGTTGACCTCACGCCAAGGAGGTAATTCCTCCTTGGTTCCATTCAGAATATCCCCGAATTCCTGCTGCCACCACAATCGTAGATTCAGAATGTCCTCCTCTGTAAACCCACCGGTTTTACCTTTGCCTTTCCGGTCCCCATCCTTGTGTGGATGCCCAGACAACTTTGCTTGTATGGCTGGGCGGCCATACTTCTCTCTGAGGGCAGCAATCCTCAGCTCACTGTCATCTGGCATGTGCAGTCACACCGGAGTCTCTTTACTTCTCCGCGCCATCACAGACAGTCCATCGAAAAACACCTCACTCGGTGATGATATCTTGTCATCACTAGCCTGACAATACAACTCGTCCTTTGACGTCCAGCGTGGTCCATTCCATGCATACATCGATGCCACTAGCTCATTCCACTCAGCAGGCATTCGTGGGTCAAACACCCATTCAAACGTAGGATGAGGTACCGGTCGATCCCAGATTGACCGATTTGTATGTGTGGAGAATGCCTCATCCTCCATCAGTTCCTGTTCGTCATCTGTTACCAAGTCCTCAACTTTTACTTGTGACAACGTCGGTTGGCACTCTATGCTTGCCATGTGCTGAGGCCACTTGTCCTCAGGCTTACTCTGCCTTTCACACTTCATCTTAGGGCTTTCCCCCCTTTTCAGAGTACGTTCGTACTCTACAGCCTTGCTTTCCAGCATCAACACCGCTGGACTATCTGTTGGCAAGCTCACACAAGCTTGCTCTTCATCTTCGCCATCCTCTACCATAGGCAATTTCCTACCACCGTCTAGTCAGTGTCGCCTGACTAGCACCTTCTTTTCCGTGGCACGGTGCCAATGGATATGTCCATCACCATTCTCTACGGTCACTCGCACAGCAGGTATGGTGGTGCCATCCACCACTATCTCATTCTTCCCGAAATCAAGCAGAACACCGTGCTTTCCCATATATGGCGTGCCTATAATCATATCATACCAATCAAAATTTGCTACGTTGAGGTACTCTTTCGTCCTTGATTTTGCACAGGCGATACTTGCCTGCGTCCCAAACTGTACTGCTGCTTGACTGCCCACAGTGCCTAATTGAAGGAGTAGCGGCTCCTTCAACTCACTGACAGCAATTTTGTGCACTTGACAAAACTGAGGTGTCACCCCAGTAGTCGTACTACCTGAATCCCACAATGTCCATGCCTTGTGGCCATTCACCTCCACGTACGATGCTAGGCATTCCTTGTCCTCGCGCTTTAACACCGGTCTCTCCAGCTTCTCCAGAGCCTTGCGAAGGTGTACCTTATACACCTTCACGTTAGCTGCTCCAATTGGTCGGTCTAACGCACTGACCGGTGATACGCCCCGGTCAGCGCTGGCTGCCCGACACTGACAAGTCAAACCAAGCACGTGACCTCAGCACGTGACCGCTAACGACCGACCGCTAACGACACTGGCCGTTACCAACATTTCCCTTAACGACCCAGCTGACCTTGCGACAGTCCAGGCCCCTCTCCCTATGGCCCCTGACCTGCATTATCACATGCATCCGCTATGCTTACTATCTATTACCGTTTTCCCCTTTTATCGCATTACTCCTGACATGCATCATCACATTATCACATGCAACCGCTACGCCTACTACCTATTACCGGTTTCCCCTTTTATCTACCATCTTACTTACCTATAAATACTGCCCTGTCAGTAGCTACAAACCATCGAATCGTACCAGAGTTTAGTCCCCACCTCAGACTACGCTTAAGATCTCGTTCACACTCTTGCTTCGTTAACGACTGATTTGGGATTACCCAGTCCAGTCTACTTTGCTCCTTGTCACCTTCGTTAAGCGCCATACGGGTGCCCTCGCTCCGCTTTTGTTAAGCACCATACGGGTGCCCTTGTTTTGCCTTCGTTAAACGCTAGCGCTTACAGCTAGCGGCTCGTATATTTCCGTTAACTCTTCTGCTATTCCTTAACGACCTTTTGGGTCTTTGACAGATTTCTTAGCGACGGTTCGGCGCAGACACTAGCGTCCACACCGTTATCTCTTACCACTCTCTCACACTTCCTTACCGACTCTGACCTCTCATCTCCTTACCGGGTTTCCGGGACTTTGCTAGACTCCTCTCACATACACACGTAACGCTACTGCTTGCTAGCTATCCCTATCTAGCTGGTCTTGTTGGTTGTTTCCTGCACGGCAGCTAGGCAGCAAGTCAGCGCATCATTTTGGAGCCCACCACGAGGGGTTCTATAGCAAAATTCCACCGGAAACTCGCCTCCAGGCTAAAAACCGTTTACGTCTCGAATCCACGCTACCAGTTATTCCTTTTGACATTCCCCCTCCATCGCTGTTATCACCTTTAACGCCTCCACCTTGTAACCTTGAAGAGGAACTCGCTACCGCAAGGGAACTTCTCGACGTTACCGAACTCTTAGAGAACTTCCCCGGCCATCACATCGACAACTTCCTCGACGCACCGCTACCACCGTTATCCCCAGACCCTTATTCCCCAGTTCAATCCTCTACGCCCTTACCGACACCCGTTAACCCTACTGCCATGGGTGACGCCCGTCTTTCCCGCCATATGCCACCTTGCAACGACTCTACTGCACCTTAATGGGACGAGAGTTGACCCCGAGAGCTTGCCCAGTATTTCTGCGAGCTCAAATATCTCTTAGCGGACTGCGCCGTTAACGACGATAACCAGAAAAAGGAATACGCCGCTCGGTATGTATCGTATGACACCGCGGAGACCTGGCTTGGCTTGCCAGAGTTTAGCGACCATACCTACGCCGAGTGGAAAGTAGCGGTCTTTCGTTTATATCCTGGCGCTGAGGAATCTGCCCGTTACACTCTTCAGGATCTCAAGCGGCTTGTAAACCAGACTTTCTCGACCGGTATCTCTACTCTTGGACACTTCTCGGACTACTATAGGGACTTCCAGCACCTGGTGTGTTGGCTCCTGGCCAAAGGCAAGATCTCCCGGAACGAGGAACGCCGTCTGTTCCAGCAAGGTATACCGACTTTGTTATGGTCCAAACTCGTCCGCCGTTTAGAAATCACCCTTCCCGACCATCACCCAGAGGACCCCTATGAGGTAGAACAAGTCTTTGAAGCTGCCAAATGGGTTCTGAAGGGTACCAACACTGCCACGACTTCGAAGAAACCAACGACCGCTAACGCTAAGACTCCTGCCGTTAACACCCCTGCTCCCGTACCAACCACTATCATTAAAAAGGAACCTCTTGACATTGCCGCCACCGCTATTGTTAACGCTCTCGCCCGTATGGAGGAAAAGATGGCTGCATTGGCCGCCAGTAACAGCTCTCAGTCCCGCGCCTCTCGACCTCTTAGCGACAGTTGCCATTTCTGCGGCGAAACCGGTCACACAATGGTACAAGGCAATTGCGTTAAGCTCGAAAGCTTCATTAGTCAAGGCAAAATCCATCGGAACCACAAAGGCAAGGTTGTCCTACCGTCTGGTGCTATGATCCCCAATTATGTCGGCAAACAGCTATATATGGAACACGTCGACGAATGGCACCAGCTCAACCCCAACCAGATTCTTACCGGCCAACTCAGCGCTAATGCTAACCCTGACGCGGAACAACTCCAAGGCATGTCCCAGACGTTTATTCACGAAGTCTTGCAACCGGCAACCGCTAGCCCAGGAACGTTATCCAGGGAAGAACACGTCGCTGCCTTAGAACGGGAACTTTACGCTCTACGCCGCCCAGCGGAAGTCTTTGATGGTATCAAGATCCCTCATGCTAAGGGATATTGACCGGTTCCCCCTAAACCCGCTAATGACTCTGCCGCTACCAGTTCTCCCACCGGTCCCCCTGTCGCTAACGAATGTCTGGCCTCTGCCCCCGCTACTGGTACCGCTAAAGCCCCTGAGCCGCCAGTTGTTAACCACATTCCCACGGTTGATCCCCCAGTTCATCCCTATTCCGGTATCTTGTCTCGCTACCAGCCTCCGACTAATTGAAACTTTGGTGCCCCTGACAAACGGCCTGACGCTGCTTACCGGAGTACGGCCCCCATCTATGATATCGAACAGTCCAAGCAGGTATTTGACCGGGTTCTTCAGACCAAGCTTACCGTCTCTGTCGGCGAACTCTGTTCCCTCTCTAACAACCTCCGGAACCAGTTCAGAAATGCCGTTACTCCTAAACAGAACACGCCTCCTCACGTCACTGCCTTCCAAGAGTCTACCGATATCGTTGACGACGCTCTGCCCTTCTTTTCCCTCAATGACACCTCCGCTGCCAACCCTCATCTTACCGACGCCGCTAGAGCCCAAGTCACCTCGATCGACCCGGTGGAAGCATACATCAAGTCGCTACCGCCTGGTGAAGAGCCGGTTACGTTAATGGTCGCTCAGGAATCCCAGTCAATCCGGTCCATCATGCTCTTGGTCGATAACCGAGAGGAAATCGAAAGTATAGCGGATAGCGGCTCCCAGATCATCTCCATGTCTGCTGAAGTCGCTAACTATCTCGGTATCTCCTACGACCCTAGCATCATTCTGAACATGCAGAGCGCTAACGGTACTATGGACAAATCGCTTGGTCTAGCTCGTAACATCCCTTGCACTGTTGGCGGTATCACGCTGTACCTTCAGATCCACATCCTGCGCTCCCCCGCTTATGATATCCTGCTCGGTTGCCCCTTCGATGTCTTGACCAAGAGTACCGTCGATACACTTAGCCAAACGGAAACCACGATCATGATAACGGACCCCAATACTGGCCTTCATCGTACCATCCCTACATTTCCCCGCGGTCAGCACAAGCCACAAAGGGTTCAGCCTAAGTATAGCGCCGGACCGCCCCGTTGCTTTTGCCACCATCCCAATGGTTAGCGACTCTGAGGAAGACTTAGCAGTCGTCCTCGACTATGACCATCAAAAGCACTCCGTTATAGTGCAATCGCATACCCCGCTCGATTCCGAAATATTAGAAAACCCAAAAACAGTTTCTGACAATCTCTCTCTTGCCTATCTATATGCAACCGCTAGTGACCTTTCCGAAGCCGTTATCCCACTGCGTTCTTATTTTGTTTCCACTAGTCTCTCCGATCCCTCTATTCTTGGCCAAGCATCTGGAATGCTCGATACCGTCTCTACCCCTGTTTACGTTAACGTCCCCTTCCCCGCCGTTTATGCCGCTGCTGAGCCAAAACACAAAGGAGTCCAAGTCAAGAAGAAATATAAGCCTGTCGCATTGAAGACCAAGCCCGTTGCTAGCCATGTTAGCGAAGACTTCCAAATCAAACGACATATCCTTGGCGACCCCTTAGCGGACATACCCAAGCTCGATCCTAATCCCCTTCCTTTCTTACTGACTCCTCGCTTTACCGACAACCGCAAAGCAACTTTTGTTAAGGAACACAATACTGGCTTTCTTACCCAAGATGAGCTTAACGTACTCGTGGACCTTGTCGCTAAGCAACAAAACGCGTTCGCTTGGGAAGATTCCAAATGAGGAAGCCTTCGACCCGACTTCTTTCCCCCTGTCCGCATACCGACTATCCCTCACGTTCCTTGGGTTCAGCACAACCGACCAATACTGCCAGGTCTTGAAAAGGAAATCTGCGAAATCATCCATAGCAAGATCCAGGCAGGCGTTTATGAGCCCTCAAACTCCGCTTACCGGTCGTGCTGGTTCTGTGTCTTGAAGAAAAACGGTAACCTTTGTCTGGTCCACAGCCTCGAGCCATTAAACCAAGTCACAATCCGCCACTCTGGCGTTCCCCCCTTTCCTGACCATGTTGCCGAATCCTTCGCTGGCCGCATTTGCGGCGCTACCCTTGACCTCTATGTTGGCTACAACGAGCGCCTTATCGATCCCGCCTCCCGCAACTTAACGACTTTCCAGACACCGTTTGGCGCCCTCCGTTTAGTAACGCTCCCGATGGGATGGACTAACGCTGTGCCCATCTTCCACGACGACGTCACACACATCCTCCAGCCCGAGATCCCCCATAACGCCCTCAGCTTCATCGACGACGTTGGCGTTAAAGGCCCGAAAGACTGGAAACTCGTTAACGGCTCCCCCGCTAAGCATCCTGACAATCCCAACATTCGTCTAGCGCTTTGGGAGTTCTTTGAGCTCCTGAACCGTGTCCTGCAGCGCATGAAGTACTGTGGTGGCACTTTCTCCGGTCATAAGCTAGTCCTTTGCGTGCCAACCTTTAAGATCCTTGGCCACGTTTGCACTCCTACCGGCCAAGTTCCTGACGAAAACCGTTTAGCGCTATTGGACCGCTGGGGCCCTTGCCAGTCGTTAACCGAAGTCCACGCCTTCCTAGGCACCGTTGGAGTCCTCCAGATGTTTGTTAAGAACTTCGCCCATCGCGCTCATCACCTAACGAAGCTCACCCGTACTGGCGTTCCCTTCGAATTTGGACCCAACCAGCTTAATGCCCAGAAAGACCTCATTAAAGCCTTACACGACGCTAAACCCCTTGTTCCCATTGACTACGAATCCGACGATCCTGTGATCTTAGCGGTCAACACTTCCTACATAGCGGTTGGTTTCTACCTTTGCCAGTGCACCACCGACGATCGCAAGCAACGTCGCTATAACTGTTTTGGATCCATCACCCTTAACGAACGCGACGCTCGCTTCAGTCAACCCAAGCTCGAGCTTTACGGTTTGTACAGAGCCTTGCAGGCACTACGCATGTACCTCCTAGGTGTTAGGAACCTTATCATCGAAGTCGACGCCCGTTACATCAAAGGTATGCTGCAGAACCCTGACATTCAGCCCGCAGCTAGTATGAACCGCTGGATTATGGCCATCCTTATGTTCCACTTCGAGCTTGTACACGTTAAAGGAACCTTCCATGGACCCGACGGACTTTTGCGACGACTGCTACAGCCTACTGACCCTCCCCCAGACGATACCGACAATGACATCTTCGAAGATTGGATCGATCGTATCCACGGATTCATGCACCATGTTCAGTTACCGACTGCCCTTGCCCGTTCCGCCTCTACCGTCCCTCGCTTACCCCCGCTCGCCCACTACCGTCCGACTCTAATGACATTTGTTAACGACACCGTTCCCCTTACCAAAGTCTCAACTCCGCCCGTTACCAACCCCCTTTCCTACGACAATGTCCCTCGCTCACCCAAGGCCCTTGCCAGCGACAAAAGAGTTCAACTCGTCCGGCAGTGGCTTACCGACTTCAAGCGACCGTCAGACCTTAACGACAAGGCCCTCGCTACTTTCTTGCGCTACGCTAGCGGCTTCTTCCTCGCTAACGGCAAGCTTTGGCGGCGCAATCATAACGGTGAGCACAAGCTCTTCATAGCGGTTGACTCACAACTTCGCATCCTGCACGCTATGCACAACGACCTTGGACATCGCGGCCTGTTCGCCACAAGAGCGGCCCTGCTGGAATGCTTTTGGTGGCCACAGGTAGCAGCCGATATCGTTTGGTATATCCATTCGTGCCACATTTGCCAAGTCCACCAGACGACCAAAGTCCTCATACCCCCTACCGTCGCTATCCCCGCCGCCTTATTCAGCAAAATCTATATCGACACCATGTTTATGCCGCCTTCGAACAAGTTCAAATATATTATCCAAGGATGCTGTTCGTTAATCCACTATCCTGAATTCCGCATGCTTGCCCGCGAAAATACCAACGCTATCACTAAGTGGCTCTTCAAAGACATCATCTGCCGCTGGGGCGCCCTTAACAAAATCGTTACCGATAATGGTCCCCCCATCATTAAAGCCGTCGCTTACCTTGCCAAGAAGTACCACCTAAACCACATTTGCATATCCGGTTACAACAAACGTGCTAACGGTATTGCCGAACAACCTCACTTTGACGTTTGCCAAGCCTTCTTCAAAGCCATTAATGGAGACCAGTCCAAGTGGAGCTCAGCCGCTTACTCTGTCTTCTGGTCAGAATGTGTTACCGTCCGCCGCCACATGGGTTGCTCCCCTTACTACGCCGCTACCGGTACTCATCCCCTATTCCCCGCCGACATCATAGAAGCGACCTACCTCCAGCCGCCTCCTGATTCCCTGTTAACGACTACCAACCTCATCGCCCGACGTGCTATTGACCTCCAACACAGACAAGCCAATCTCGACCGTTTACACAAAACAGTCCTTACCGCCCGCCGGTTAGCGGCCCTCCGTTTCGAACAAGAACACGCTGCTACCATTCGAGACTATGACTTCAAGCAAGGAGACCTAGTATTGATGAGGAATACACGCATTGAAGTCACCCATAACAAGAAGATGCAACCTCGATACTTAGGACCGCTAGTGGTAATCTCACGTAACCATGGAGGCGCTTACATTCTTTGTGAATTAGATGGGTCCGTACTCCACCGACTGGTAGCCGCCTTTTGCTTAGTCCCTTATTTTGCCCACGACCACATCCCTCTCCCTACCGACGCCTTCGACATCGATACCGACCGTTTAAGAATACTAGAAGGAACTGACTTACTCGATGATGAAGACTCCCTTAATCCCGACGAATCATTAGACAATGCCGCCAAAGAAGATTAGAAAACACCATTTACACTATACACCCCACTCACCCTTAACGGCTCTCGATAAGCCTTATTCCTATTGTTTTGTTTCTATTGTTTCACCTTTACTTACTCCGTTTCTATCCATCATAGACTTTCTTTCTACCTACGCTTTCCGACATACACGCACAACCGTTAAGCACCCTACTTATTCTTTTTTTTTAACTTGTCACCACTGCTCCCCATTCGCCTTTCATTAAAAACACAGTCGCTAAGCGACCTTGCACAAGTGCCATGATGGTTCACTGAGCGTTTATCTTTTTCCTTTGTTTTTCACTCCGCCTTTTGTTAAGACGCAGTCGTTAAGCAACGTTGCGCAAGCGCCATGATGATTTACTGAGCGTTTATCTTTCCTTTATTTTTCAAACCGTTTATTCCCCTTCCGCTTCGACCTTTTGCTATCCATTTGACTTGTCTTCCTTTTTGTCACTTCCGTTTCCTCTGACCGCTATTTTCTTACCAGTCAAACCAGTCTCCAGGAAAAAACCGTTTATTTAAAAAGACCCCTTAAGGGGGTCAGTCTGCGACAAAAAAGAACAAAGACTAAATAAAAAGTCATTTTAGGGCGAAGGGGAGACGAAGTCATCGGATGGCAGCTCCGTATCCCACGACCTCCCCCAGTCCGCCTCCGTCACCCCAACCTCGGCCTGCCAAGCGATGTAGGTATCACAATCATCCTGGTACCGTTCCAAGGCCCCTGCCGCTCTACTCAGCATCCCATACCGCGCCCGCGCCGCCCGCAAGTCATTTTCCGCCGCCATTACCTCCCGGCTCATCAAGCGGCAAACCTCCGCCGCCCGCGCCTTGTACTTCTCCAAGTCCCGCCGAGGGTTGAATGGTAGCGGAACTGGTAGGTCCTCGTCGAGCCACTGGATTTCCTCCTCCTCCACAGTTGCATGAGGAGGGGAGCCAAAGTCGACCGGCTAGCAAGAAAAAGCCGTTAGCGCTAACGAAGGCACCTAAAGACAAATACTTACCGCCCGTCTTGCCTCCGAATCCCCAGTCGCATTGCCCGTCTCTACCTCCGGAGTCTCCATTTCTACTGCCCTGTCGATAATGCAAAATGAGCATTAGCGACATAACCAAGCAGAGACGACATCTTACCGGCTGCCGCTGGGACCTGCTACCGGCCCTGCTTCCACTGGCACTTCGTCTCCACCCAAGCTCCTCTCGACGGCCTTTGCTACCGCTGCCCTCTCCTCGGGAGGAGTCGCTGCGCAAACCCCTTCGACTGAGCCCTCCTCGTCCAACTCCACCCGACGCCGTTTAGACCCCTTCGCAGGCGTCGGGGTCTTGTCATTGCTCGACTCAACCACCGAACGACTCCTTACCGCCCCTTTGCCCTTGGCAGCGCCCTCCGCTACCGTCCCCTCTTGACACGTGGGCAGACTCAGCGTCATCTTCTTCACCGCTATGGCCTTACCGGCCGCATCGAGCTCCCGCTGCCCCTCCAGATACTTCCTTGCCACTCGCACCAAGGCCGCCCCCTCCGCCTTCTTCCCCTTGTGACCCCCGCTGCGGCCCCGTAATGATCGCCCTCGTACCGAACAACCCTTGCTTACCTCATTGCACCGGTAGCACGGAAGGTTGCCAGTCGGATACCAACAACCTTCTGGGTCGTTAAGAGCCAAGCAACCGTCGCACTACCGGAGTCGTTAGCCAGTAACCGCTAAGGTAGGGTAGGATGAGACTTACCGCCCCGACTCGCTCCCAGAACGCCGCCCTCGCCGCAGGAGCTGCCAGCTTCCTCTCCTTTCTTCACCCCACTCGCTCCCCGGCACCTGCTTCCGTATCAAGCACTGTCGAGGGCAAGCGCCCACGCAGCAGCCTCTTCAGTTCCCGGTCGTTAAACGACTCGGGAACCGCTACCTCCTCCTCACTCTCGCCGTCACTCAACACCGCCCTCTGCTTGCCCTTGCTCTTTTTCAGCGGAGTCTGGAATAGCCGTTAGCGCCCGACCGTTACTCCAAAGCGAAGGCTTACCGTTGCTGGCTCATCATCTTCATTTGCGCGCTCTTTGCCCTTCAGCGACCATTGCAACCGCCAACCGTTAAGGCCTTACCGACTGCAAGGAAAGTGAGACCTACTTTTGGAATCGTCATCGTCCACGTCTTCGCCTCGGTTGCCGGCTTGGGAGTCTTTGGAGTCAGCGGTAACGCTGGCGACTCCGCTCCAGCGCTACCGGCAGCTCGGCCCTGCCAACTTGACCCCTCGCCCCGGTCCTCCCTCGTCCTTGCGCCGGCCGCTGCCATGGGATCCTTGGGCGGGTGCTGAAAGAAAAACTGATCGTCAAAAGAAAGTTCCTCAAATAACTGGAAAATACCCTTAACGACGCCGCTAAGTCAATAGCGGCACCGTTAGCGCTTACCGTCATTGATTCTGCTGCCACCTCCTCAACCTCCATCGTGCCCTCTGGTGCTGTACCCTTAACGCTACCGTTAGCATACCGAATGAGCCGTTAAAAAACGAGGAAACTTACAAAGTGAACGTCGAAAGGCCGCATCCAGGCCTCCTCCTTGTAACTTGGCATATAATGCCCGGCACTCCTCCCCGACCGCAGCTTGCTCCGTCCACGTGACCCCGCTCCCTCCTGCCAACTCAAACCAATGCAGGTAGGTCGACAGAATCAACGTTACCGCTGACTCTGGATTGGTCGCGAGCAGGGCGCGGCCCATGGACAGGACCTTTGGCGCCTTCTCGAGGAACTCCTGGGCGGCCACGAAACGCGCGAAGGTAGTCGAGTAGTTAAAGAAGGCAGGTGTCGACATGATAAGAGGTGTTGAGATAACAAAGTCCAAAGAGTCGCTGGAATTTATTTATGGTTTTCCGGTATGGCGCACGGACCAAGACCCCCCGCACGGACCACGCTTAACGATCACGAGACTTTGAGGATTTTCCCTTTGACTGGGGACAGTCAGTTTTTCAGTCAAGGGGAGATGATACGCCCCGGTCAGCGCTGGCTGCCCGACACCGACAAGTCAAACCAAGCACGTGACCTCAGCACGTGACCGCTAACGACCGACCGCTAACGACACCGGCCGTTACCAACATTTCCCTTAACGACCCAGCCGACCTTGCGACAGTCCAGGCCCCTCTCCCTACGGCCCCTGACCTGCATTATCACATGCATCCGCTACGCTTACTATCTATTACCGTTTTCCCCTTTTATCGCATTACTCCTGACACGCATCATCACATTATCACATGCAACTGCTACACTTACTACCTATTACCGGTTTCCCCTTTTATCTACCATCTTACTTACCTATAAATACTGCCCTGTCAGTAGCTACAAACCATCGAATCGTACCAGAGTTTAGTCCCCACCTCAGACTACGCTTAAGATCTTGTTCACGCTCTTGCTTTGTTAACGACTGATTTGGGATTACCCAGTCCAGTCTACTTTGCTCCTTGTCGCCTTCGTTAAGCGCCATACGGGCGCCCTCGCTCCGCTTTCGTTAAGCACCATACGGGTGCCCTTGTTTCGCCTTTGTTAAACGCTAGCGCTTACGGCTAGCAGCTTGTATATTTCCGTTAACTCTTCCACTATTCCTTAACGACCTTTTGGGTCTTTGACAGATTTCTTAGCGACGGTTCGGCACAGACACTAGCGTCCGCACCGTTATCTCTTACCGCTCTCTCACACTTCCTTACCAACTCCGACCTCTCATCTCCTTACCGGGTTTCCGGGACTTTGCTAGACTCCTCTCACATACACACGTAACGCTACTGCTTGCTAGCTATCCCTATCTAGCTGGTCTTGTTGGTTGTTTCCTGCACGGCAGCTAGGCGGCAAGTCAGCGCATCACCGGGTAGTCCGTCAGCGTTCCCATGAATTCTGAGTCCGACTCCCAGGCGTAATAGTCGTTGTTGTACATGTCAATCTCAACATACTTGTCATCCGGCAACTCTTACATTACAGAGGCGTTCTCATCCTCTGGTGCCTCGGGGCTGAGGTTTCCCACCTCATCGTCTTCTACGTCAGGTTCATTTCCCAAGTCTATCCCTTCCGCATCAGGGATAGCAGTGTGAGCCGCTCGTACATATGCGCGCGGCCTAGCCCCCGGCCGTCCACCCTTCTCTGGACATGCATTCGCGAAATGCCCAGGTTGGCCACAGTTGAAGCACTTATTCGCCACTACAGGGCGAGCTGCTTCAAACTTCTGTGGCCCAGTTGGCAACTTGGCCTCACCAGCAGCCTGATACGGCCGAGCATCCTCTCGGCGCCTGCCCTTCTGAGCATCCTGTGCCGGTGCATCCCTACGGTTCACCGGTTGGTCTCTCCGGAATCGCCGCTCCTGCCGAGGTGCTGGTCTCACTATGAGCCTTGGGTCCGTATTGCCCACCATTTCCTTTCGACAGGCCCAGAAGGTACCTACCTTCTGAGGCTCGATCCTTTTCGTCAACCAAATCTTTGAGCTATGTAGCTCAAAGTGCCTTGCTATTTTGTGGGATTGTTCATAGCGCAGCCCATGCGCTACAAACTCCTCTACTGTATTCACTTCGGGCGATAGCCCATCATTGCAAATGAGAGACTCTCTCATCGCATCGGGTATCCCACGCAGGAATGTATCAATCATTACCCAATTGTCTGGGTAGATAGACATATTCTGCGCGTGGTTGATCAAGGTATCATAGAATCCTTGAACACCCAGTTTTTTGGTATAGGAGGTCGCAATGAACGCCTCCCGAGCATCCTGCATAGTGGATGCACTCACAAACCTGTTATATAATTCAAGGATTACATCCTTGAACATCCAGTGCTGTTGTGCACAATTGTAGTGCAAGACGTGATGTCGAAACCAGGCCTTGGCCTGTCCATCCAGGAACTGCGGAAGAACAAATACAGGTTCTCTGTCCAACCGATCACCCCCATACTGGCATGCAGCCAGATGGTTACACACATCCATCGTCCAGTTTTCCAAGTCGCTAAACTTGGCCTCTCCTCTGTATGGGTGAATGTGCTTCGAGTCCGCCTTTTGCGGTTTGACACCTTCAGGGAGGCGCAATGCTATGCCTACCGCATCATCAATTATACTACTGAGGCGCTGGTGCATATTCTCAGTATACACCTTTGTCGCCTCCGTCATTTCAGGCGTTTTATTCCTGCCTTCAGCAGGAGGTACCACAGAGAATGCTCGTACAGGTTGGTGACCTGTATAGTACAATTTCCCTGCATCATTCCAATGCAGTGGGCTCTCTTGTCCCCCTAGCTCTTCCGTCACCTGTTTTCCAGGGAATCGACTCGGATCCGCAGTGGGCGGATCCCCTCTCCTGGTCTCAAGGTGTCATGTCCTTTGGACATACTCCCTTCTCATCTCATCGATGAGCGTTATTCCATCGAATACAATCCCCTGGTCATCTATCCAGGAATGTCCCTGGTGCTTCAGGTCTTGGTTCCGCATGCGCTGGTACGCTACCCTTTCCATAAACTTATCTGCCAATGGCACTCGATTCGTCAGTGGAATATTCTCCACTGCTTCCTGTATTATGTGAGGGTGCATTGCTTCCCCTGCCTCGGTTAGGCAGCTGTCTACCACGGGAATGGTAGATACCGACTCAGCAGTTGACAGAGGTCTCCTTCGTTGACCTCTGAATACATTTTGCCTCTGTGCTGCAGCGAACCTTGCCGCGAACTGCTCATCAGACTCTCCTGCTTGCTGGGGCACATATATATTGCTCATTGCCTCTTCCAGATGGGGAGACAACTCAGGCTTTGTCGTAGGGGGGATATTCGGGATCAAATTTGCTCCCTCTGGAGTCGAGGCAGCTGATCCTCGATTAGCCTTGCGGTACATATATGCTTGGGCTTCCAGCTCAAGAATCTGAACATACAATGTAATGTATTCAACAGTATTTGACTGAGGTACATTATCACCTCTAGCTTGTATCAACTGTATGTGTTTCAGTACATACAGTCCTAGTCGAGCCCGTGTCGTATCCTTCGTGATACTAGGGTATCTTTTCCATAGCATGGCGCACTGAACTTGAAGGGTGGACTCACTCCGTCCACTCTCTTCATCATCGGATGTTTCGTCCTCCCAGTGTACTGCCGGCGTTCTCGGCTCAGGCATTGTTGAATCCTGCGGCACTCCAGCTCCCTGCTGATGTTGCGTCAAAGGAGTGGATTCAGTTGGCACTCTCCAACTGCCCGCTTCTAGCCTCTGCATCTTCCCCAGAAAATACGTTGAAGGTCTGCGACCTTCAGTAGGACCCTGAGCAGTACCCCTGCTCTGGACCTGTTGACCTGATCTCCTGGCCTGGCTGGGACTGTCGTGATCCCTGCTGGGTTGCTGGTCCAGGTCTTCCACAACTACTCCTGGTCTCGCTGCACCACTTGGCGCAGCTGTCGGCCGCAATTCACTCCATTGCATCCCTCCTGGAATTCCCTGAGGCTGCCGGTAAGGCTCGGCCTCAGTATATTCTGACCCAGGATGCCCCGGGTCTGTCGTAACAGATTGAGGGTACACCAACGACTGGTTGATGGTCTCACCATCGCATGTTGATTCAGCAGATTGATTGGTCTTCATCCAATCAGGTGTTGAGTCTAGTCACGTAGTATCAGAATTGAACCCGAAAGGTTCAAAAAAGTGAAACAAAGTCAAGTAAAGCTTAGCCTTACAATCACACGACAGAACCAGATCGATGTGCAATTCTAGTACTATGTATGACAGTAAAATTGGCTGCCTTAGGTAAGGCAGCCAGTAAGTACATATAGAGTAATAATAATTAATATATTGTTAATTATATCAATATTATGCGATATGTTACAGTCCCCCTTTGTTGCTGTTAACACCTTTAATGACTCTGCCTTGTAATTTTGAAGAGGAACTTGCTACTGCTAGGGAACTTCTTGACATTAACAAACTTCTAAAGAACTTTCCAGGCCATCACATTGACAACTTCCTTGACACACCTCTACCACTGTTAATCCCCAATCTCTATTCCCCAGTTCAATCAATGACATCCTTACCAACACTTATTAGCACCACTGCCATGGGTGATGCCTGTCTTTCCTGCCATATACCACCCTGTAATGACTCTACCACACCTAAATGGGACAAGAGTTGCCCTCAAGAGCTTGCCCAGTATTTCCATGATGTGCTATTAATGACAATAACCAGAAAAAGGAATACACCACTTGGTAATGTGTCCTATGATACCATGGAGACTTGGCTTGGCTTGCCAGAGTTTAGCAACCATACCTATGCCAAGTGGAAAGTAGTGGTCTTTGTTTATACCCTGGAGCTGAAGAATCTGCCCATTACATCCTGCAGGACCTTAAGCAACTCATAAACCAAATGTTCTCTACTAGCATCACTACACTCAGACACTTCTTGGATTACTATAGGGACTTCCAGTGCCTGGTGTGTTGGCGTCTGGCCAAAGGCAAGATTTACCAAAACAAGGAACACCATTTATTCCAGCAAGGCATACCAACTTTGTTATGGTCCAAACTCATCCACTATCTAGAAATCACCCTTCCCAATCATCACCTAGAGGACTCCTATGAGGTAAACCAAGTCTTTGAAGCTGCAAAATGGGTTCTGAAGGGTACTAACACTGCCACAACTTCAAAGAAACTGACAACTGCTAGTGCTAAAGCCTCTAATGCCCCTGCCCCCATACTAACCTAAAAGGAACCCCTCAACATTGCTGCTGCTGCTATTGTTAACATCCTGGCATGCATGGAGGAAAGGATGGCAGCATTGACTGCCAAACCCAAGATGGAGGAACAAATCTTATGCAAAGTAGTTTCTCCTGAGTATTATGAGTTTGCTGACATATTCTCCAAAGGAAGCACCAAGGAACTTCCCCCTCACCAATCATATGACCACACAATCAATCTTGAAGAAGGCATCACACCCCCATTTGGCAAGATCTACAATATGTCCAAAGTGAAACTCCACATACTCAAAGATTACCTTGACAAAATGCTTGGCAAGGGATTCATCTGGCCCTTAAACTCCACTGTCAGAGCACCTGTACTATTTGCAAAGAAGAAAGATGGCTTCCTTCAACTTTGCCTTGACTATTAGGGACTCAATAAAGTCACCAAAAAGAACCAGTACCCTCTTCCCCTCATTAGTGATCTTGTTGATTGTCTCCACAGTGCCAAGATCTACACCAAAATAGATCTCCAGTTCAGCTACAACAATGTATGCATAGCTTTGAGACATGAATGGAAAACTGCCTTTCACACCTGCTATGGACTCTTCAAATACCTTGACATGCCCTTCAGAATGACCAACTTCCCCACTACCTTCTAGTACTTCATGAATGACATCTTTCACAACATGAGCAACATCTTTGTAATTGTGTACCTCAACAATATACTCATCTACTCGGACTCTCTTAAAGACCTCTGGAATCATGTGTGCCAGATCCTTAAACAACTCTGGAAGTACCACCTCCATGCCAAACTGGAGAAGTGCACATTTCATGTCACAGAGGTGGAGTACCTTGGCATAATAGTCTCCCCAGATGGTGTGTGCATAGACCCAGTCAAGATTCAAGCTATTCTGGACTGGCCACTGCCCTGAAACATCAAAGAGGTACAGTCCTTCCTGGGTTTCACTAACTTTTACCACAAGTTCATTGACAACTACTCTGGTATCACAAAACCCCTCAATTGACTCACCTGGAAGGACACCATGGAACTGGGACAGCAAATGCCAAAGTGTATTTGAGCTCCTCAAAACTGTTTTCACCTCTGCCCCAATCCTCTGACACTACAACTCCTCCCTCCCCATTGTCTTGGAATGCAATGCCTTCAACTATGCTATAGCCAGCATTCTCTTGCAAATGAACCACAGCAGCAGTGAGCTACACCCTGTTGCCTTCTACATGCGCTTGACAGCATGACCTTCAGAACACTCCAGAGAATGCCCTGCCAACCCAGTTGACCTTCACCCTATCTCTGGATAACTCCCTCCTTCTCTGGGACAGCCAAATCTATGCCTTGGATCACAAGAACATACACCTCAAAATCCTCCAACAACACCATGACCATAAGCTACAAGGACACTTAGGAATCCATAAAACTGTTCAACTTATTTCATGAACTTATTTCTGGCCAAGACTCAAGCAAGACATCACTCAGTACATCTGGGCCTGCAAATTCTGCCTCTGAGCCAAGATTCCCTGCCACTGCCCCTATGGTCTCCTTAAACTCCTCCCTGTTGGCCGCTGCCCCTGGTTGTCAATTTCCCTGGACCATATTGTCGAACTTCCCAACTCCAACACCTTTAATGCTATCCTTGTTTTGGTATGCTGCCTTATGAAGCAAGCCATTTCTTGTCACCTGCCACACCACCAATGATGCCTCAGAGTTTGCCCAGATCTTCCTTGAACATGTATTCTCCAAACATAGCCTCTCCAACAACATTATCTCTGACCATGGCCCTCTCTTTATCTCCAGTTTCTAGCAGTCCCTATATAAGGCTTTGGAAATAAAAACTAACCTCTCCACTGCCTGTCATCCAGAGACTGACAGACAGACCAAACATGTGAACCAGACCTTGGAACAGTACCTCTGCCTCCATTGTCAACTACCAGCAGGATGACCGGTGACATGACTTACTCTTGGCCAAGTTCACCTACAACAAGACACTCCACTCTGCCACCAGAGTCACCCCCTTCTATGCCAACAAGGGCTACCACCCCTGGCTCACCTTCTCACTCAACAACATCTCCTTGCACATTGCCCATAAATGTGCAAGACCTTCAGTCCCTTCACCAGTTTCTCTAGGAAGAAATTGACATTGCCAACAAAGCCTACACCAAGCATGCCAATTCTTACTGCAAACCTACTCCCAACTGGGCCCCAGAACCCTCATTTGGCTTGATTAGCACAACATCAAAACCCACCAACCCTCCCCAAAGTTTGATCATAAATATTTTGGACCCTTCAAGATTCTCCAGAAGGTTTTGACACATGCCTACAAGCTCAAATTACCCTTGGCCCTCAAAGGTCTCTACCTGGTGTTCCACATCCATCTCCTCAAAAAGTATGCCCTGGACCCCTTTTCCAGCCAGCAACCCAAGCAACCCCTGCCAATCAAACTTAAGGATGACAAGCACTACAAAGTCAATCAAATTCTCAATTCCCAATGAGTCCGTGACCAAATCCTCTACCTCATGCACTGGAAGAGTTATGGCCCCAAGGACAACACTTGGAAACTCTGAAAAAACCTCTCCAAAGCTCCTCTGGCACTCTGGGACATCTACCAGCAACACCTCAGCAAGCCCTGGAATCCCTAGGACTAGAACTCACAGATAGCAGGGAGACCCACCTCTGAGGAAGAAGACCTCTGGAGTTGCTTGGGAGGTTGACTAGAAGGAGAGGACACCTGCCGCTTACTTTTCCCAACTGGAGGTAGTCCCCAACACTCTCTGCACCCCCTGCAGCAGCCCCACCTTCATCACAGCTCTGGACCTTACACCACTGCCTCTGAACTCCCAACAAGTCTCCTGTGCATGCTCAGGCCTTGTCCCAGCCTTTTCTGCCACCCAAGACTTGGGGGTCACATCTGTGCCAAGTCTCACCCTGCATTCCACCCTTGTTCCTCTGCCATGCAGGTCATCCTCCAAAGCTGCAATACCAACCATCTTTTATGGCAGGCATGACAGGCCTCACACATGGACAAGTCCTGCCATGACCCCACCTCTGGAGCCATGAACTTGCAAGGGTCCCCTCAGCAGGCACAAAAAACACACTAAGGTGACTCTAGGATCAGTCTCAGAATTCACAACTAGGGAACTACTCATCAGACTACGTGCCTGGCACCACACAAGTGTTGGAGGACTCTGGGCCCTAGCCAATGCCTCTGTAATCTGCTCTGGCATTGTGGCTTCCTGAGGTACACAGTGCCCAAGGGGAACATTCAGAGCAACCTGTGGAGCTAGCCACAAAACCACTATTTCCAGATAAGGCAGAACCTGCCAAGACAGACCAGCCCCCAGAGTTTGCATAGACACCTCTGGCTTAGGGTCAATCCTGGGACACCAAGGAGACTTTCCACTTACACTGATGAAGCATCACAGACAACTCCTGCTCCTCCCAACAATGATCATGAGCAGCCTGGCACACCTTTTAGAGCTCCCAGGAGTAGACATGGTTATTGTTGGAAGAGGGAGGAGTAGAGGAACCTGAGGAGTTAAAGGAAGACATGGGAAATGAGGGAGATATCTGCAGTGAGCCCCCCTTTTTATCCTGTGGGACAGCTTCTGGATGGCTGCCAAACTTTGACTTTGACATGAGTTCAGCTTCCACTCCCATGGCACCACCATTCCAGCCTCCTTCTCAAAGAATCTCGATGCTAAAGGGGGAGTAATGTCATGACCCCACCAACTTCCCGACCAACTTTGGTGATGCACTGCTTTGCTGCCTAGCTGCTGTGCAGGAAACAACTAACAAGACCAGTGCTGCACTGACTTGCTGCCTAGCTGCCATGCAGGAAACAACCAACAAGACCAACTAGATAGGGTAGCTAGCAAGTAGTAGCGTTATGTGTGTATGTGAGGAGTCAAGCAAAGTCCCAGAAACCTGGTAAGGAGTTGTGAGGTTGGGGTCGGCAAGGAAGAGAGAGAGAGTGGTAAGAGGTAATGGTGTGGCCATTAGTGTCACTACCAAATTGCAGTGGTTTTGGGAGATCTGTGAAGACCCAGAAGGTCATTAAAGTCGCTAGCTGTAGGTGCTAGCATTAACAAAGGCTTGACTAGGGCACCCATATGGTGCTTAACAAAAGCGAAACAAGGGTGCCTATATGGCGCGTAATGAAGGCAACGAGTGCTAAGTTTAATGAGACCATTAAGCTGAGTGAGCAAAAGAGAGGAGACTGGACTGGGTAAATCAAAATCAGCCGGTAGCAGAGCAAGAGCAAGAACAAGATCTGAAGCATAGTCTGAAATGGGGACTAGACTCTGGTATGATTCAATTGTGTTTAGCTACTGACAGAGCAGTATTTATAGGTGTGTAAGGCAATAAAAGGGGAAACCAGTAAGAGATAGTAAGCGTAGCAGTCACATGTGATAGCACATGTTGGGGGCCGCTATTTAATAGGAAAATTGTAAGCAATATGAGAAAATTGTAAGTAGATCAAGAAAGAAAATTGTAAGTAGATTGAAACAAAGTCAAGTAAAAGCTTAGCCTTACAATCATACGACAGAACCAGATTGGTGTGCAATTCTAGTACTACATATGACAGTAAAATTGGCTGCCTTAGGTAAGGCAGCCAGTAAGTACATAAAGAGTAATAATACTTAATATATTATTAATTATATCAGTAATATGCGATATATTACATGCCCCCCTTTGAGACTGGTAAGCAGTCTCTAACTAGGGAGCAACACTCGTCCAGATCAATATATAGTCCAATGTGGAGGTACTCAAGTTCTCTACGGCTCAAAAGTGTCCATTTCATCTGTCAAAAGATACAGTGCCGACGTTAACTGACAGTATAAATTGAGAAGAGGATGAGCCGCCTACAATGTTTACACAGACAGCGGACACGACAACTCGCTGGCCATATCGATCCTCATCTCCGTGTTGATGCTAACTGACAATGATGAGGTGATGGGACCTGACGATGTTGAAGCTGTAGGAGCCTGAACTGAGGCGGCAGTGTGAGCTGGAGATGGGGGATATGGTCCATGTTGAGACCGGCGTTGCCACAGATCTTGACGGTTGGGATTCATCCCCACGGGATAGTACAGTCCGCTCTCAAGGTATTCATGACCTTGAGCCACTTTGCAACCAAGCAGTGCATGAAGACGGATCATATCATCATCACTGGGCACATGCCAGTTGTCCCATTGTTGAATGGCCGCGGGTTCTCCATAGATGTCCAGTTGACAATGATGTTCATCGTCAACCTCGCAAAAATGGTCGATTGACGCATTTGCTGCAAGGAAATGGCCTTCATGGTAGACCACACCGAAGGTATAGGCATGGTCTACCCATTCTATGGGTATGCCGTTTGCTAGCATGGTGCGTAACACGTCGGCATCAATGATGTTAATGGCCGTAGCCGTGTCAAAGTGTGGTGGTCGGAGCGGGACGTCAGTCCAGCTCAGTGGTACGAACGGAGTGCTGGGATTGGCCACATTATAATCAGCGACAGCCTTGCGATACAGTCCAGGCCAGGCAAGGATCAAGGCCAGCAGCCTTGTAAATTGTCCTCAAGCTTGTCCTGCAGGGGACAGTCCTTGCATAAGGGCATGTCCCAGCAGTGTACACCAGTGGATGCAATAAGCGCGATCCACTGCAATACCATACACCGAATTCATCATCCCTGGTCGGCAGAAGTAAAGTACATGCTGCACCAATTTGTCCAGGTCGAAGGTAAAACGTACACCTTCAGAATCAAATCTGGTGATCGTGAAAAATGGGCGCCCAGCTCGATCTTTCCACCGCAAGTACCCTTCTGGGGTCAGCATAACCACAATGTTCATGGTGGCGGGAAGAAAGGTCAAGGAGAGGCGAAATATGTTTGTACTCTGGTGTACACACCAGAGCCATCATCCTATCCTGCAGCGTGGTATAGAAGTTAATACTGATGCGCTGAAATTCGCACAACAAGTAGTAGGCTTCAGTGCACAGTGACACTGATTTGAATTTGTTCTGTGAAAGCTCATAGAGCTTTTGCAACTGCTGAGGATTCATTGGGAATCCCCTTGGCACCATGCGGTCAATCTCTTTCGAGGTATGGACATACCTCACCCCCGTTTCCTCCTCGCACGTCTTTGCTGCCAGAGCCTCATCACTCACAGACACCGTATTTGTGAGTCAGGAGTAATAAAAGTGACGGTCAAGAGCTCCGCCATAAAACCAATTCAATCGCTCAATGATTGTCCTGTTGATGAACACCCCCAGGCCATCCAGAATATGGCCTGTAGCTTGCTCCTCCCGGTCTTTAACCGCCTTTGCCTGACAGGCAGCCTTGTGCTTCCATTGAGCCTCCCTCTTGCGTTTTTTGTCTAAACGCACTCGGCATTTAGCAGGGGTCTCTCCTTCGGAGGGAGTCTCGTCTGAGGACTCCCCGTAATCACTCTCATCGCTCGCTGCATTCAGACCGAGCACAGCTAACCTCAGGAGCCATCCTTCCACTTCGTCATCCGTTCTAGTATCCTGTCTCAGGACTGGGGACACATACGTTCTCAGTGGTGCTTCAAACTGCACCACTAGCCCAAACTGCATCACCGCGCTGTCTGCTCCCCGCAGAACATCTGCCCCAAACTCAACCGCTGACAACGCTACCTCCTCCTGCCGCTTCATCTCTGACTGCTGGGAGGGTGCATGTGTTGACAAGGACAATCCTCGTAAACTAGCATCCTCCTCCACAAGCTCGTCATGCAGCTCGGCCGGTGTCGGTGTGAGTTCTCTGGCTTCCTTTTGCCTCATAGGTGCCTGTTGCACCTCTGACCCTCCTGCTTCTCGCGTCCCAACCTCCGGCACCACATTACGCACTCTGAGGCGTTCTGCCTCAGGCTGTTCCTTCGGCGACGATGGACGCTTCCTCATTGCGTTCGTGAACGTTTGAATTGTATTATTGTTACGCTGTTGCAGCATAACGATCTCATTGAGAAGGCCGGTGATCACCACCTGGGCCACAGGATCTGACAGAAACGTGGACTCCGGTGGCACTTGCTGGCCGGCAGATATGAGTCGTCTCCACACTGCCTCTGCCTGAGGGTCCAGCACCTCCGAAGGCTTCCCAATCTCCTTTCCTTTTCCTTTCTCCATGTATAATAAACGCTGTGGAGATGGTACACAACAAGGTGATGGCAATGCTTGTCGAGGCAGTGTTCGAGGTTGGGGTTGACCTCGATTTTGTGCCCTCGACGCTGGCTCATCCTGCCTGCACCCTACCATTTCCCAAGGCACTCCTCCTCCTCGTGCCATGACACTCCTCGGAGGCGATTGCCTCCAGTCTCTTCTATATGCGTCTTGCAGGGGTGGCGTCTTCTCTCGTTGTCATCGAGGTTGCATCACCTCGCTCCTTCCTTGCTGCTGGCGCCCCACGTCGTCGTCCACATCCATGGGTGCTACCTGTGGCACAGTTAGTGCTTTCCCATCCAAAAGGAGTGTACTTGCACTCTGGGTCTGCATCTGCTGCATTGGCATCGGCATCCCCCACATCACCTGTCCTCCTATCTGCTGTCCAGGACCAGCTGGTCCTGGAAAGTATGGCATCTGGAAAAATGGCGGGTAGAATTGTGGAGGTTGTCCAAATTGGGCTGGGTTTTGCCCAAACTGGGACATCATCGGATACGACGCCACACTCGGCATCATTACAGGTTGCTGATTATTTTGCTGGGGACAATCCCCCCCTCCTCGAGAACCTTGTGGGTTCTGAGGCTGCGGCTCACTGGTCGTATGCTGGTAAGGATACAACATGGTACCAAAAATGTCAACGTGTCGGTGGAAAAAAACACAATAAAGTTCCCATCATCAGGTTACATAACCTGATCCAACCATCAACTCCGCATCATGATCTGCACTATCTCATCAGATGGATGAATCTCCATCTTATCCATCTGACCCAATTGTGCTCCAATCCGGATCTGATCCTTTGTTGATCCGAGCTCTGACTGATCTGGCATACATCTTATCACAGCCATCAATCTAAGCACGCAAGCACTTAGCAAGCTGACTTGGGCGCTTCACATCCTGCAGCTCCAAGTATCGATCCAACGCTGCCAACTTGGCACATGTGTGATGCAACTCCCATGTCGTATCACCTGCACTCCATCGTACCTCGAATTCGAGGTGTGTTCCCTCCTGCCACCGATGGCCCAGAATATCCTCAATGAACCAATCCTGTTTGTCACTGGCACCAAAATCATATGTCTTGGGCATCACCTGATTAGGAAACATAGCATCATCGTTTGCGTTATATTGCCTAAGTAGTGACACATGAAACTTAGGCACAATCTGACATGCTTGCAGTGCTGCAGGCAGCTCCAGAACATAGTTCGATGTGCTTGGTTCCGTGACCAAGACTCTGTATGGCCCAATGAATTTTGGGCATAGCTTTCTCGCCCTTCCTTTTGGAAGATTCAAGTTTTCCGTCGACAGATATACTAACGTCCCAGGCATTAGTTTTGCCACTCCGCCTATCATTTGCATGTCGTGCCTGTATAACATGCGCAGCAATGATAGCATCGTGTGCACTGGCTAGATTCTCCAATGCTTGCCTGTGAATGACTTTGTTTGTCCTGAGTTCTTGCAGCATGGAGGGCATGTAACCTCCATTGAGCTTGAATGGTGCATATTTCGTGGTTTCTGACACACTCGCGTTGATTGCAAACTCCATCAGCGGTATCCTATCTACCCAATCACGTTGGTCCGGTCGGACCACCGTACAAAAGATTTGGGCAATACTCCTATTTGCTCGCTCTGTCTGTCCATCCGTCTGCGGATGAAACAAGGTGGACATGAGCAGCTTTGCTCCCAATAGCTTGTGAAGTTCCCGCCACCAGTGAGACGTAAATTTTGTAAATTTTGCGTCTCGATTGCTCACAATCGAACTTGGAAGGCCGTGTAGCCTTACAATCTCCTTCAAGTAGATCCAGGATAATGATGATGCAGTGATGGTCATGTGCACCGGTATAAAGTGCACCATACTGGCCATTCGGCAAATCACCACCCAGAGGTAGTTATAACCTTTGGACTTGGGAAATGGGCCAACAAAGTCCATTCCAATGGAGTCCCACGGTTTTGTAGGTATAGGCAAGGAATGCAACTTCCCTGCTGGCTTCTTATTGCTGGTCCCTCGCAGGTCTGGCAGAAGTGCATCACTTCTTTCTGCATTTGAGGCCACCAATACCATTGCCTCAGGTATTCCAATGTTTTGTTGGTTCCAAAATGACCAACGATCTCATGCGCTTGAGTAACGATCTGTGTGATCATCGCTCGGTCGCGTGGCAAACACACCACATCGCATCCTCAAACATTCATTACCCATATTAATCCTTTCTCATCCACACTGAAACGTGGGTGGGCCTCCGCGTTCTGTCAAATTCCAGTGTAGAACGCGTCGCGGCTATAACCCCTAAGTACCTTCCGTAGGTACTCATCGGTTTGTGGAACAGGAGGGTTAAGATGCTCTCCTGTAGGTGATAATGCGTCAGCCAGCGTGATGTCGTGGCCATACAGCCCACAGCTGCTCCCTTTTGCGCCCTGACGTGGCATTGTCACTTCCTTTGGCTGAGCCTGTTCAAGTTACTCAGCTTCTATATCTCGGGCCTCCTGCCGCTCTTGCAGCCATCGACTACGTCGCAGTTCGTTCGCTTGCATGGCCCGAAGCTCGATCACATGCTCTCTCACCTCTTTGTAGCGATGGTATGGAAGATCATCGCCTTGGGGATCGATACAAATATCCGCATCGACATAATTGTGTGTATCGTGGTGTTCACCAACTCTATTGCTCTCAAAATATCTCGAGAGACAGTCAGCTACCTTGTTCAGTTCGCCTTTGACATATGTGATGTCAAAGCTGTAGCAAGACATATAATCAATCCACTGGCACTGCCGGGGGGGACAGCATTTCTTCAGTCTTGGAAAACTCAAGTGCTTTATGGTCTGTAATGATGTGTATCTTGTATCCCATCAGTTTGTCTTCCCACTTAAGGAGTGCCTCAAGTATCCCCAGCGTTTCAAGCTCATGGACCGCATAGTTCTGTTGGGCCGCAGTGAACTTCCTCGACATGAACCCCGCTGGCCGGCAATTCTGCCAGGAACTTCCCTGGCCATACATTGCACCAGCTCTGGTCTTTGAGGCATCACAGATGAGCCAAATTGGCTCATCATGTCTGGGATCTATGGGACGGATGACTGGTGTCTTTGAGCAGATCCTCTTGATCATCTCAAAACAGCGTTGGTGTATCAGTCTCCATATAAATGGAGCTCCGTTCTGCGTAATGGACATCAAGGGTCCAGTATATGCTGTAATATCAGGCAGACAATTGCCGATATAGTTCACCAGTCCTACGAATCTTTGGACATCATTATAGTTACAAGGCACATGCCATTCGCGTATGCAATCAATTTTGTCCTGGTCAGGGTGAATACCCTGACTGTCAATCTTGTGTCCCAGGCAGTCTACTGTCTCGGCATATAGTTCACATTTTTTCCACTTGAGGTACAGTAGATTAGACCTCAGTTGCTCGAAAATGACACGAAGGTGCTCTTTGTGTTCTTCAATTGAATTGGAGTATATGAATATGTTGTCCAGATATATATGGACAAACCTCCCAATAACATCCTGGAAGATAGAGGTCATCAACCTCTGAAACGTTGCAGGAGCATTACAGTCTCCTATCTGCATAATGTTGCTAACATATGTTCCTGTGATCAACAAGAACACTGTCTTCGGAATATCAGCCATGCGGATTCTCACTTGCTCATATGCGTCCGTCAGGTCAATTTTTGACCTGAACTTTGCTCTGGCGACATCCTCTCAAATCACTTCCTGATCCGGAAGTGGCGTCACGTCCTTTATGGTGTTGTCATTGCATTGGCAAGCATCCAACGCCGTCCTCAAGGTACCATCTTTCTTTGGAATGCACAATAGTGGAGCAGCTTGGGATGCTGGTCGGGCTTCCCACCAATGGGCTCTCAGGTACCGATTGGTGTTGTCTCGGAGCTGCTGCTGCAGCACCATTGGACATTGTGGCAAATGATATTTATACACCTTATTCTCATCAATAAGGTTGATTTCATGGTTGACCTCACGCCACGGAGGTAATTCCTCCTTGGTTCCGTTCAGAATATCCCCGAATTCCCGCTGCCACCGCAATCGTAGATCCGGAATGTCCTCCTCTGTAAACCCGCCGGTTTTACCTTTGCCTTTCCGGTCCACATCCTTGTGTGGATGCCCGGACAACTTTGCTTGTACGGCTGGGCAGCCATACTTCTCTCTGAGGGCAGTAATCCTCAGCTCACTGTCATCCGGCGTGTGCAGTCGCACCAGAGCCTCTTTGCTTCTCCGTGCCGTCACAGACAGTCCGTCAAAAAACACCTCACTCAGTGGTGATATCTCGTCATCACTAGCCTGACGATACGACTCCTCCTTTGACGTCCAGCGTGGTCCATTCCATGCATACATTGATGCCACTAGCTCATTCCACTCAGCAGGCATCCATGGGTCAAATGCCCATTCAAACATAGGATGAGGTACCGGTCAATCCCAGATTGACCGATTCGTATGTGTGGAGGATGCCTTGTCCTCCATCAGTTCCTGTTCGTCATCTGTTACCAAGTCCTCAACTTTCACTCGCGACGATGTCAGTTGGCACTCTGTGCTTGCCATGTGCTGAGGCCGCTTGTCCTCAGGCTTACTCTGCCTTTCACACTTCATCTTGGGGTTTTCCCCCCACTTCAGAGTACGTTTGTACTCTACAGCCTCGCTTTCCAGCATCAACACCGCTGGACCATCCGTCAGCAAGCTCACATGAGCTTGCTCCTCATCTTTGCCATCCTCCACCGTAGGCAATTTGCTGCCACTGTCTAGTCAGTGTTGCCTGACTAGCACCTTCTTTTCCATGGCACGGTGTTGATGGATACATCCATCACCATTCTCTACGGTCACTCGCACAGCAGGTATGGTGGTGCCATCCACCACTATCTCATTCTTTCCGAAATCAAGCAGAACGCCATGCTTCCTCATATATGGCGTGCCTATAATCATATTGTACCGATCGAAATTCGTTCCATCGAGGTACTCTTTCATTCTTGATTTTGCACAGGCAATACTCGCCTGTGTCCCAAACTGTACTGCAGCTCAGCTGCCCACAGTGCCTAATTGAAGGAGTAGTGGCTCCTTCAACTCACTGACAGAAATATTGTGCACTTGACAAAACTGAGGTGTCACCCCAGTAGTCGTACTACCTGAATCCCACAATGTCCATGCCTTGTGGCCATTCACCTCCACGTACGACGCCAGGCACTCCTTGTCCTCGCGCTTCAATACCAGTCTCTCCAGCTTTTCCAGAGCCTTGCGAAGGTATACCTTATACACCTTCATGTTAGCTGCTCCAACTGGTCGGTCTAGCGCACTGGCCAGGTAGTCCGTCAGCACTTCCATAAATTCTGAGTCCGACTCCCGGGCATAATAGTCATTGTTGTACACATCAATCTCAACGTACTCGTCATCCGACAACTCTTCCACTACAGAGGTATTCTCATCCTCTGGTGCTTTGGGACTGAGGTTCCCCACCTCATCATCTTCTACATCAGGTTCATTTCCCAAGTCTATCCCTTCCACATCAGGGATAGCAGTGTGAGCCGCTCGTACATATGTGCGCGGCCTAGCCCCCAGCCGTCCACCATTCTCTGAGCATGCATTCACGAAATGCCCAGGTTGGCCACAGTTGAAGCACTTATTCGCCACAACAGGGCGAGCTGCTTCAAACTTCTGTGGCCCAGTCAGCAACTTGGCCTCACCAGCAGCCTGATGCAGCCGAGCACCCTCTCAGTGCAGACCCCTCTGAGCATCCTGTGCCGGTGCATCCCTACGGTTCACCGGTCGGTTGCTCCGGAAGCGTCGCTCCTGCCGAGGTGCTGGTCTCACTACAAGCCTCAGGTCCGTATTGCCCACCATTTCTTTTTTACGGGCCCAGAAGGTGCCTACCTTCTGAGGCTTGATCTTTTTTGTTGACCGAATCTTTGAGCTATGTAGCTCAAAGTGCCTTGCTATTTTGTGGGCTTGTTTGTAGCGCAGCGCATGCGCTACGAACTCCTCAACTGTATTCACTTCGGGCAATAGCCCATCATCACAAATGAGAGACTCTCTCATCGCAAATGAGAAACTCTCTCATCGCGTCAGGTATCCCACACAGGAAGGTATCGATCATTACCCAATTGTCTGGGTAAATAGACATATTCTGCGTGTGGTCGATCAAGGTATCATAGAATCCTTGAACACCCAGTTTTTTGGTATAGGAGGTCGCAATGAACGCCTCCTGAGCATCCTGCATAGTGGATGCACTCACAAACCTGTTATATAATTCAAGGATTACATCCCTGAACATCCAGTGCTGTTGTGCACAATTGTAGTGCAAGACGTGATGTCAAAACCAGGCCTTGGCCGGTCCATCCAAGAACTCTGGAAGAACAAATACACGTTCTCTGTCCAGACAATCACCCCCATACTGGCATGCAGCCAGATGGTTGCACACATCCATCGTCCAATTTTCCAAGTCACTAAACTTGGCCTCTCCTCTGTACGGGTGGATGTGTTTTGAATCCACCTTTTGCGGTTTAACACCTTCAGGGAGGTGCAATGCTATGCCTACCACATCATCAATTATACTACTGAGGCGCTGGTGCATATTCTCAGTATACACCTTTGTCGCCTCCGTTATTCCAGGCATTTTATTCCTGCCTTCAGCAGGAGGTACCACAGAGAATGCTCGTACAGGTCGGTGACCTGTATAGTGCAATTTCCCTGTGTCATTCCAATGCAGTGGGCTCTCTTGTCCCCCTAGCTCTTCTGTCACCTGTTTTCCAGGAAATCAACAGTGGGCGGATCCCCTCTCCTAGTCTCAGGCTGTCGTGTCCGTTGGACATACTGCCTTCTCATCTCGTCGATGGGCATTATCCCATCGAATACAATCCCCTGGTCATCTATCCAGGAGTGTCCCTGGCACTTCAGGTCTTGGTTCCACATGCGCTGGTACGCTACCCTCTCTGCAAACTTATCCGCCAATGGCACTCAATTTGTCAGTGGAATATTCTCCACTGCTTCCTGTTTTATGTGAGGGTGCATTGCCTCCCCCACCTCGGGTAGGTTGCTGTCTACCACGGGAATGGTAGACACTGACTCAGCCGTCGACAGAGGGCTCCTTCGTTGACCTCTGAATACATTTTGCCTCTGTGCTGCAGCAAACCGTGCAGTGAACTGCTCATCAGACTCTCCTGCTTGCTGGGGCGCATATATATTGCTCATTGCCTCTTCCAGATGGGGAGACAACTCTGGCTTTGTCGCCGGGGGTATATTTGGAATCAAATTTGCTCCCTCTGGAGTCGAGGCAGCAGATCCTCAATTAGCCTTGCAGTACATATATGCTTGGGCTTCCAGCTCAAGAATCTGAACATACAATGTAATGTATTCAACAGTATTCAACTGAGGTACATTATCACCTCTAGCTTGTATCAACCGTATGTGTTTCAGTACATACAGTCCTAGTCGAGCACGCGTCGTATCCTTCGTAGTGCTAGGGTATCTTTTCCATAGCATGGCGCACTGAACTTGAAGGGTGGACTCACTCTGTCCACTCTCTTTGTCATCAGATGTTTTGTCCTCCCAGTGTACTGCCGGCGTTCTCTGCTTGGGCATTGTCGAATCCTGCGGCACTCCAGCTCCTTGCTGACGTTGTGTCAATGGAGTGGATTCAGTTGGCACTCTCCAACTGCCCGCTTCTGGCCTCTGCATCTTCCCCAGGAAGTATGTTGAAGGTCTGCAACCTTCAGTAGGACCCTGAGCAGTACCCCTGCTCTAGAACTGTTGACCTGACCTCCTGGCCTGGATGGGAAAGTCGTGATCCCTGCCAGATTGCTGGTCCAGGTCTTCCACAACTACTCCTGGTCTCGCTGCACCACTTGGCACAGCTGTCGGCCGCACTTCACTCCATTGCATCCCTCCTGGCATTCCCTGAGGCTGCTGGTAAGGCTCGGCCTCAGTAGATTCTGACCCGGGACGACCCGGGTCCATCACAGCAGATTGAGGGTACACCAATGACTGGTCGATGGTCTCACCATTGCGTGTTGGTTCAGCAGATTGATTGGTCTCCATCCAATCAGGTGTTGCTACGTCTCATTAGTCCGGAAGCGTGCGTCAAGGAAGTTGATGTCCTGTTTGATGCAACCACAGTCTAGACACGTAGTCTTCATCCGTAGTATCAGAATTGAACCCGAAAGGTTCACAAAAGTGAAACAAAGTCAAGTAAAAGCTTAGCCTTACAATCACATGACAGAACCAGATTGGTGTGCGATTCTAGTACTATGTATGACAGTAAAATTGGCTGCCTTAGGTAAGGCAGCCAGTAAGTACATAAAGAGTAATAATAATTAATATATTATTAATTATGTCAGTAATACGCAATATGTTACATAGATTGAGAAAGAAAATTGTAAGTGAAAACTATTTTACGATTGCCAGGTCGTTGGTAACACAGTTATGATTGATCATCGGCCACCAGTCAGGGGCTGTAGAGGGGGCTGGATTGTCCAAGGTTGGCTTGGTTGTTAAGGCAATGGTCAGTAACAGTTGGTGTTGTTAGCGGTTGGTTGGTAATGGTCACGTGCTGATGTCACATGCTTGGTTCAATTTGTCAGTGTTGGGCAGCCAGTGCTGACTGGGTTGTATCATCTCCCCTTGACTGGAAAACTGACTGTCCCCAGTCAAAAGAAAATCCTCAAAGTCTTGTGATTGTTAATCATGGTCCATGCAGGGGGTCTTGGTTAGGGGATGAGCATGATGGGCAAAGTTCTTAAGAAACATTTGGAGGACTCCCACAGTGCCTAGGAAAGCGCGGACTTCAGTTAACAACTGGCAAGGGCCCAAATGGTCCAATAGCGCTAAACGGTTTTTGTCAGGGACTCTGCCGTTAGAGGTACAAACGTAGCCAAGAATCTTGAAGGTAGGTGCACAAAGGACTAGCTTATGACCGGAGAAGGTACCACTGCAGTACTTCATCTGCTAAAGAACACAATTCAAGAGTTCAAAGAACTCCCAAAGCACAAATATTGGGGTTGTTGGGATGCTTAACAGGTGTGTCATTAATGAGTTTCCAGTCCTTTGGGCCTTTAACGCCAATGTCATCAATGAAGCTGAGGGTGTTATGGGGGATCTTGGGCTGGAGGATGTAGGTGATGTTGTCATGGAAGATGGGCACAGCATTGGTCCATCCCATTGGTAGCGTTACTAAGCAGAGAGCACCAAACGGTGTCTGGAAAGTTGTTAAGTCGCAGGAAGTGGGATCAATAACATGTTTGTTGTAGCCAATGTAGAGGTCAAGGGTAACACCGCAAATGCAACCAGCAAAGGATTCGGCAACATGGTCGGGGAAAGGGGGAACTCTAGAGTGGTGGATAGTGACTTGGTTTAACGGCTCGAGACTGTGGACTAGGCAAAGTTTACCATTTTTCTTCAAGACACAGAACCAGCGGGACTGGTAAGTGGAGTTCAAGGATTTGTAAATGCCTGCTTGGATCTTGCTACAGATGATTTTGCAGATCTCCTTCTTGAGGCCTGGCAGTATTCATCGGTTATGCTGAACTCAAGGGATGTGAGAGATGGTCGGTATGCAAACGGGAGGGAAGAAGTCAAGTCGTAGGCTACCTCTTTTGGAGTCTTCCCAAGCAAAGGTGTTTTGTTGCTTAGTGGCAAGGTCCACGAGTACGTTAAGCTCATCTTGAGTAAGAAAGCCGGTATTGTGTTCCTTAACAAACATTGCTTTGTGGTCGTTGGTAAAGCAAGGAGTTGGTAAGAAGGGGGGGATTAGGATTGAGCTTGGGTATGTTTGCTAAGGGGTTGCTAAGGATGTGTTGTTCAATTCAAAAGTCTTTGCTAACCTGGCTAGCAACGGGCCTGGTCTTCAAAGCAACTGGCTTATACTTCTTCTTGACTGGGACTCCTTTGCATTTTGGCTCAGCAGCGGCATAAACAGCTGGGAAGGGGACATTAATGTAAATGGGGGCTGAGGGGGTATCAAGCATTCCAGATGCTTGGCCAAAAATTGAGGGGATCAGAGAGACTAGTGGAAATAAAATAAGAGTGCAGTGGGATAACAGTCTTGGTAAGGTTGCTAGTGGTCGCATATAAATAGGCAAGAGAGAGATTGTCAGTAACTGTTTTTGGGTTTTCTAATATTTCAGAGTCGAGCAGGGTATGCAATTGCATTATAATGGAGTGCTTCGTATTTGAGGATGACCACTAAGTCTTCTTCAGAGTCATTAACTGTAAGAGTGGTGGCAAAAGCAATGGGGCAGTCCAGCACTATACTTGGGCTGAACCTTCTGTTGCTTGTGCTGACCACGGGGAAAGGTAGGGATGGTGCGACAAAGTCTGGTATTTGGGTCCATTATCATTATCATGGTTTCTGTTTTGCTAAGGGTGTCAATGGTACTCTTAGTAAGGACATCAAAGGGGCAACTGAGCAGAATATTGTAAGCAGAGGAGCGTAGAACATGAATCTGAAGGTACAACGTGATACCGCCAACAGTGCAAGGGACGTTACAAGCTAGACCAAGGGATTTGTCCATAGTACCGTTAGTGCTCTGCATGTTCAGAATGATGCTGGGGTCGTAGGAGATGCCGAGATAGTTAGCCACTTCAGCAGACATGGAGATGATCTGGGAGCTGCTATCTACTATACATTCAATTTCCTCGCAGTTATTGACTAAGAGCATGATGGACCAAGTTGCCTGAGATTCCTGAGCAACCCTTAGCATAACTGGCTCCTTGCCAGGCAGTAGCAATTTGATGTATGCTTCCACAGGGTCTATCAAAGTGACCTGGGCTCTAGCGGCATTGGTAAGCAAAGAGTTGGTAGCGGGAGTGTTGTTAAGGGAAAAGGAAGGCAGAGCATTGTCAAGGATGTTGGTAGACTCTTGGAAAGCAGTAACGTTAGGAGGTGGAGTTTGTTTAGGTGTAACAGTGTTTCTGAACTGGTTACAGATGTCATTAGAGAGGAAGCAGAGTTTGCTAACAGAGACGGTAAGCTTGGTCTGAAGTACCTGGTCAAATACCTGCTTGGACTGTTTGATGTCATAGATGGGGGCCATACTCCAGTAAGCAGCATCAGGGCATTTGTCCAGGGTGGCAAAGTTTTGATTGGTTGGAGGCTGATAGCGAGACCACATGCCAGAATAAGGGTGAACAGGGCAATTGACTGTGGGGGTGTTAATGACTGAAGGCTCGGGGACTTTAGTGGTACTGGTAGCAGGAGCTGGGGCAGATTGTTTGCTAGCCACAGGAGAACTGGCAGGGGCAGATCATTCGTTAACAGCAGGAGAACTGGCAGGAGCAGATCATTTGCTAACAGCGGGAGAACTGGCAGGAGCAGACTGTTTGTTAACGGCGGGAGAACTGGCGGTGGCAGGGTCATTAGCGACTTTAGGAGGAACTGGTCAATATCCCTTAGCACAGGGGATCTTGATACCATCAAAGACTTCTGTGGGGTGGTGTAGAGCATAAAGTTCTTGTTCTAAGGCAGCGACATGTTCTTCCCTGGATAACATTCCTGGGCTAGCGGTTTCTGGTTGCAAGACCTTGTGGATAAATGTCTGTGACATGCCTTGAAGCTGTTCTGCATTGGGATTAGCATTAGTGCTGAGGCGGCTGGTAAGAAGCTGGTTGGGGTTTAGCCAGTGCCATTTGTCGATATGTTCCATGTAGAGCCGTTTGCCAATGTAGTTAGGGATCATAGCACCAGACGGTAAGACAACTTTGCCTTCATGGTTCCGACGGATCTTGCCTTGACCCATAAAGCTTCCCAGCTTAACACAATTGCCTCATACCATAGTATGACTGGTTTTGCTGCAGAAGTGGCAGCTGTCACTAGGAGGTTGAGAGGCATGGGACTGAGAACTATTACCGCCAGTCAATGCAGCCATCTTTTCCTCCATGCGTGCCAGAGCATTAATGATAGTGGCAGTGGCAATGTTGAGAGGTTCCTTTTTAATGATAGTGGTGGGTATGGGGGCAGTGGTGTCAACAGTTGGAGTCTTAGCATTAGCAGTTGTTGGTTTCTTCAAAGTTGTGGCAGTGTCAGTACCCTTCAGAACCCATTTGGCAGCTTCAAAGACTTGGTCTACCTCATAGGGGTCCTCTGGGTGATGATTGGGAAGGGTGATTTCTAAATGGCAGACGAGTTTGGGCCATAACAAAGTTGGTATGCCTTGCTGGAATAAATGGTGTTCCTCATTTTGGTAGATCTTGCCTTTAGCCAAGAGCCAACGTGCCAGGCGCTGGAAGTCCCTATAGTAATCCAAGAAGTGTCTGAGAGTAGAGATACTGGCAGAGAAGGTCTGGTTAACAAGTCGCTCGAGGTCCTGCAGAGTGTAATGTGCGGATTCCTCAGTGCCAGGGTATAAACAAAAGACTGCTACCTTCCACTCGGTGTACATATGGTTGCTATACGTATGGTTGCTAAACTCTGGCAAGCCAAGCCAGGTCTCCACGGTGTCATACAATACATACTGAGTGGCATATTCCTTTTTCTGGTTATCATTGTCAACGGTGCAGTCTGCTAAGAGATATTTGAGCTTGTGGAAGTACTGGGCAAGCTCTTGTGGGCAACTCTCATCCCATTTAGGTGCGGTAGAGTCATTGTGGGGTGGCATATGGCAGGAAAGACAGGCATCACCCATGGTGGTAGAGCTAACAGGTTTTGGTAAGGGGGTGGTGTATTGAACTTGGGAATAGGGATTGGGGGATAATGGCAGTATTGGTGTGTCAAGGAAGTTTTTGATGTGGTGGCCAGGGAAGTTCTCTAAGAGTTTGCTAACATCGAGAAGTTCCCTAGTGGTAGCAAGTTCCTCTTCAAGGTTATGAGGCAGAGGCGTTAAGGGTGTTAATGGCGATGGAGGGGGGATGTCAAAAGGAATTACAGGGGGCGAGGATTCAGTAACAGATGTATACAGTTTCTAGCCTGGAGGCAAGTTTCTGGTGGAATTTCACTATAGAACCCCTTGCAGTGGGCTCCAAAATGATGCACTGACTTGCTGCTTAGCTGCTGTGCAGGAAACAGCCAACAAGACCAACTAGATAGGGTAGCTAGCAAGTAGTAGTGTTATGTGTTGATATGACTCTATGTCTAAAGTCATAAGTCCTGGTTAAAACAAACCATACTACGTGCTGAAAACTGTAGGCATAACAGGCAGACAACTCCTCAGAAACTGGAAAACATGGGAACACTTAAATAATTCACATTGCTGAAGGGCTAATAAAATAATATAGTATTCGGACAAGCAGGGGGACAAAAAATGGGCAATTAAATATCGATTATTATCGCTGGAATGGTGGACATAGCAGATCTCTGCCAGATATCTCTAATCAAGAGATAATCAAAGAATCTGACATCTTACTCCATGGAATAAAAAGATAGGAAGGTCCGGAATATCAAATCATCGAAAATAGGCAAGAGGGGAACCATAGGAATAAGGGGGAATAGTCCGGAACAAGGAGAAAGAATTTTAGGAATGATTCTGACTAGGGGAAAGACCCATAAGGAAAGATGATCAAAAGAGGAAATGTGGTTGCCACCAGAATGAATGGGATGGATCAATAATGATCAAAGAAAGATCAGGAAACATAGGGAACGAAGTAGGAAGACTTAGGAAGAGCTGGGGAAAGCTCTGAGTTCAGGAGAGTATTTGGTATGTCAGAACAAGGTGAACTATCAGGTACTCTAGAGGACAGAAGGAAAAGGGCTGGCTCAGGAAAAGTCAGGACATCGGACTACATGGTAATATGAATGTTAGGAAGAAGGGTATCAGATGAATATGTTCCTAGTATGTTTCAAACAGCTGGAACAAGTACATTCATGTCCTTCCAAGAAACATGAATGTTTTCCTGGAAGTAGAAGAACTCCGGAATATGGTGACTCTAGGACTTGTCAGGCAAGCCCCAGAAGCATCAGAAGTCATGGAATATGAAGGGATAGGTGGAAGGGACAGAATATTAGGTCTTGAGGCAGCAGGAGGGACTGATGTTATTGTTCCCTCCTCAGAACATGAATGTTTCATGGAAACAGTGAAACTCTGGAGATTCTTCATGAGTCTATCATGTTCTATGCAGGAAAGGGTTATCAATTAACTTATTGGTAACGGAACATGGCGGATGGACGGAAAATAGGCAATGTTTCAAGGGAATTCAATGGAAAAGGGATATAGTAATCTACTTATAGAATTCTCAAGTCACATGGAAAGATGGTCTGTGCACCCATTAGAACAGTATAAATAGAGTATAAATAGGTTAGAATCGACAGGCAATTAGTGGATAAAGGCTCAGTGGTTCCCAGGGAGTGAATTGCTTAGGCTGGAGTTCATTGAGAAACCTCTACTTTAGTTTTCAGACTTATAGTCAGGAAACTAGTATATACATTTAAATACAAAAACTCGTTGTATTAGAACGGTTTAGTGTGATTTACTACCAAGCCCCAGAACTACAGTATCTTGCTTTAGCCAAGTACTACAGTGTGTGTGAGAGGAGTCAAGCAAAGTCCCAGAAACCTGGTAAGGAGTCGTGAGGTTGAAGAGAGAGAGAGCAGTAAGAGGTAATGGTGCAGCCATTGGTGTCGCTACCAAATTGCAGTGGTTTTGGGAGATCTGTGAAGACCCAGAAGGTCATTAAGGAATATAGGAGGAGTTAACAGAAATATACGAGTCCCTAGCTGTAGGTGCTAGCATTAATGAAGGCTTGACTAGGGCACCTGTATGGTGCTTAACAAAAGTGAAATGAGGGCACCTGTATGGCGCATAACAAAGGCAATGAGTGCTAAGTTTAATGAGACAGTTAAGCTGAGCAAGCAAAAGAGAGGAGACTGGACTGGGTAAATGCAAATCAGCTGGTAGCAGAGCGAGAGCAAGAACAAGATCTGAAGCATAGTCTGAAATGGGGACTAGACTCTGGTACAATTTGATTGTGTTAAGCTACTGACAGAGCAGTATTTATAGGTGCATAAGGCAATAAAAGGGGAAACCAGTAAGAGATAGTAAGCATAGCGGTCGCATGTGATAGCGCATGTTGGGGGCCGCTATTGAATAGGAAAATTGTAAGCAATATGAGAAGATTGTAAGTAGATCGAGAAAGAAAATTGTAAGTGAAAACTATTTTATGATTGCCAGGTCATTGGTAACATGGTTATGATCAATTGTCAGCTGCCGGTCAGGGGCCGTAGAGGGGGCTGGATTGTCCAAGGTTGGCTTGGTTGTTAAGGCAATGGTCAGTAACGGTCAGTGTCATTAGCGGTTGGTCAGTAATGGTCATGTGCTGATGTCACATACTTGGTTTGATTTTTCGGTGTCAGGCAGCCAGCGCTGACTGGGTTGTATCACCAGCCTGATGGGGGTAGCTAGCAATTAGTAGCATTATATGTGTGTGTGTGAGGAGTCAAGCAAAGTCCTGGGAACCCATTAAGGAGATGTGGTTGGAGTCAGTAAGAAAGATAGTGGTGGTCAATGGAGGGTGGTTTAACAATATGGTCATTAATATTGCTACCAGTTTGTAGTGCAAGAGAAGATCTGTAAAACTAAAGACCCAGAAGGTCATTAAGGAATAAAGGACAAGGTTTTAAAAAAAATATATGAGTTGCTAGCCATAGGTGCTAGCCTTAGCAAGGTTAAAACGAGGGCACTCATATGATGCTTAACAAATACAAATGAGAGTTAGGCTTAATGACACCGTTAAGCCTAAAAGCAAACAAGGAAAGAAGAGACTAGACTGGGTAAACCCAAATCAGCCAGTAGCAAAGCAAGAGCAAAAAGAGATCTGAAGCGTAGTCTGAAGTGGGAACTGTAAGGGCAACCTCAGAGAGCTGTGGAACTCACACAACTGGCAGAGGGATATCCAAAGATGTATTAGCAAGTGGCTACAGTTGTACAGGGCTAGCTACTCACCTGGCAGAGGGATATCCAAAGAGAATAAGTCTGAGGAATCCCTATGCCAGGATGTGGACGCTTCTGGGGCCCCAGAAGCATGGGAATCAACTATATAGTACACATAAGCCACTGAAAAAGGTGTGTGGGAATAAAAGATGAAAAACTCGGACATTGCCAGAGAGTTGATTGGTAAAGAATTACCTAATCAAAAACTCAGACAATATGTAATAGACAATGTATAAAGGAATGGAGACAGAAAGAAGGGGAAAAAGGAAAGGGAAAGGGAAGGGGAGGATGGATGTATGGAAGAAGAAGGAATGTATAGGCTCAGGAAGGGATGTCCCCTTACATCACCCTCCCTCTAGCTTGCAGCGCCTCAATGCATGCCATGCTGACTGGAACAGTGCTGGTAACAGAGTGTAGAGGCCCCGAACCAGCTTGGGGGCATCTGGGTGCCTATAATAGAATTCCTTCACTCAGAGGGGGGAGGCCCTGACACCCTTGGCAGGTTCCCAGGAAGAGTCCTCATAGCCAAAACCTTTCCACTTCACTTGATACTAGAGCTTGTGGCAGAAAATGCAGCTGTCTAGGATGGCCTCGACTTCATAGTGCTCTTCATTGTCCACAATTATTGGCAGTGGCAGGGGGTCCGCTTGCCAACCTGGGATTGGATCCGCAACTGCAGGCCGGAGTTTGACAACATGGAATACTGGATGAATACCACGCATTGCCCAGGGTAGGTGCAGACAGTATGCTAAACATCCCACTGCATGCTCCACTGCATAAGGGCCCAGGAACCTGTAAGAGAGCTTCTTGGATGGGCACATGGTCTGAATGTCTTCGGCATCCATATAGACCTTGTCTCCAGGCAGATATTCTGGTGTGGGAGTCCACTGCTGGTTATAGTAATGGGCCATGTCATCTTTGGCCTTGGCTAGAGCTGCCCTTGCCTCCTCTTGAGCCTGTTTCATGTGGTCCACAAATTCATTTACAGACTCGTTCTGAGAGGAGTGCTGGCATAGTTCAAAGCCCATGCGTGGATTACATCTGGTGTCGAGCAGGAAGGGTGTGGTCTGTGTTGTGGAGTGCACATTGTTGTTGTACTGGAACTCTGCATCCGGGAGCAGCTCATCCCAGTTGTCTTGCCATTTGCTGCAGAAGATCTGGAGGTACTGTTCTAGCTCCTGGTTGATGCGCTCTGTCTAGCCATCTGACTGGGGGTGATATGCAGTGGAGGCCTGAAGCTTGATCCCTAACAGGCAGTACAGTTCCCTGGTGAATTCTGCAATGAACTGGGAACCTTGATCTGACATGAAGGCATTGGAGAGGCCATGCAACTTCCAGACATTTTTGAGGTACAGGTTGGCAGCACCCAGTGCAGAGCAGGTGGTAGTGGTGGAGATGAAGTGCGCTCTCTTTCCTACGCTGTCCACAACCACCATGATGGCATCATAGCCATGCGCATCTGGCAGTTCTGAGATGAAGTCCACTGAGACCATGCTCCACCTTTCTTCAGGAATAGGAAGAGGGTGCAGCTCACCCATTGGCACCTGATGGGAGGGCTTGGTTCTAAGGCACATGTCACAAGTGCTGGTGTAGGCACCAATATAGTGTGACATCTGGGGCCACCAGTAGTTGCACAACACCAGTTCCAGAGTCTTCCAGTGTCCTGGGTGCCCTGCCACCTTGGAATCATGGTGCTGCTGTACAATCTGCCACCTCAATTCTGGGTCATTTGGCACATAGATGCATCCCCAGAACATTAGGATCCCTTGGTCCAATTTCCACTCCTGACTGTGAACGGAACGGGTCCCTGTCTATCGGCCTGCCTTGAGCGTTGCTGCTGCTTTAGCCACCACATCCTCATAGAGTCCTTCTTGGTTGCCCCTCCATATATCTGCCAGAATGGATACCTCTTCACCCTGGATTGTCAGACCTTCAAGTGCCCAAATTGCAAACAGCTCCGGCCTAAGCAGGACAATATTGTTGTTGTCTCCTGCTCTGTCCCGTGGTCTGCCCAACGCGACAATGCGTCTGGCTTACCCATACTCCAACCTGCCTGTGATGAAGTGTGAAGTCAAAGTTTGCCAGGTAGAGGGACCAGCGGGCCTGTCGTTGGTTGAGCTTTTTTGCAGTGCAGAAGTACTCTAGGTTCTTGTGGTCCGTCCAGACCTCAAACTGGTGCTGGGCCCCTTCTAAGAAATGATGCCACTCTTCAAAGGAATGGATGATTGCCAGCATCTCCTTGTCATAGATCTCGTAGTTATGCTCCACAGCGTTGAGACTCTTGGAATAGAATGCAATGGGGTGCCATTTCCCATCCTCCTTAGACTGCTGGGAGAGGACAGCTCCAGTGGCAAAGTCTGAGCTGTCTGCCTCTACACAGAATGGCAGGCTGTCATCCAGGGAGATGAGAACTGGTTGGGAGGTCACTGCATGTTTCAGAGTCTCGAAGGCTGTTTGCTGAGCGTCTGTCCACTGCCAAGGCTGGTCCTTTGAAGTCAAGTCAAAAAGAGGGTGGGCATGATGAGAGAAGTCATGGATGAACTGCCGGTAGAAGTTGGTGAACCCTAGGAAAGATTGGACCTCCTTCTTGTTCCAAGGTGCTGGCCAGTCTGCTACTCCAGCTACCTTCACCGGTCCATCTCTGCTGTTCCGTGTGAGATGATGAGTCCAAGGTATTCCACTCAGGTCTGCTCAAACTCGCACTTCTCAGCTTTGAGATAGAGCTGGTGTTAGCAGAGTTGTTCCAGAACCAAGTGTACAATGTGGCGGTGCTCCTCTTTGGTCTTGGTAAAGATGAGGATGTCATCAAGGTACATGCACACCACTCCTTCTGCAATAAGGTCATGGAAGATGTCATTCATCATGGTCTGGAATGTAGCTGGGCTATTGGTGAGGCCAAAGAACATGATCAGCGGTTCAAACAGCCCTTGATTTGTCTGGAATGCAGCCTTCCACTCATATCCTTCCTTGATGCACACATTGTTATAGACCCAGCAGACATCTAACTTGGTGAAATACTGTGCATCACGGAGGTTATTGACAAGCTCGGAGATGAGGGGGAGGGGGTAGCAATTCTTGACAGTGAGGGTGTTCAGCACATGATAGTCCTGCACCAGTTGGAGGGAGCCATCCTTCTTTTTGATGAAGAAGATGAGGGAGGCTATGGGCAACTTGGAAGGGCAAATTCCACCAGACTCGAGGTTCTCCTGGAGGAAGGCATCCAGCTCATCCTGCTCCTTTGGTGCAAGTGGGTAGACCTTGCAGTTTGAGGGCTCTGCATCAGAAACTAACTCTATGGCATGATCCTTGCGCTCTGGGAAGGAGTCAAAGGAGGCCTTGGAGAACACATCTTCAAAGTCATGAAGGTAGTCCGGTATGGCATCTCAGAAGGACTTTGGTTGCACATTCTGGGTGAAGGCCTCTGCCAGACGCTGCGACGTGGTCTGACTGGCACGGACCTCCACAATGTCCAATGATCGGGGTGGCAAGGCTGCTAGTATCTGGTCACCCTTCTCAATGACTTTGTCAGGAGTGTCAGGCTTTGGGGTTCCCAGTGATATGACCCAGTCAGTGCTGGCTGCCCAACACCAACAAGTCAAACCAAGCACATGACCTCAGCACGTGACCACTGACTGACCGTTAACACCACTGACTGCTACCAACCATTCCTTTCATGACCAAGCCAACCTTCAACAATCCAGCCACCTCTCTATGGCCCCCGACTGGTGGCCGACAATCAATCGTAAAACAATTTTCTCTTACTATTTTTCTTTCTCAATCTCCTTACAAATTTTATCATATTACTCACAATTTTCCTATTCAATAGCAGCCCCCAGCATGCACTATCACATGCAACCACTACGCTTACTATCTCCTACCAGTTTCCCCTTTTATTTCCTTATGCACCTATAAATACTGCCCTGTCAGTAGCTAAACATCATCAAATCGTACCAGAGTCTAGTCCCCGCTTCAGACTACACTTAAGATCTCGTTCTTGCTCTTGCTTCATTAAAACGGCTGATTTGGGTTTATCCAGTCTAGTCTCCTTTGGTTTCCACGCTCAGCTTAACAGTATTGTTGAACTTAGCGCTCATCACCTTCGTTACACGCCATACAGGCGCCTTTGCTTCGCCTTTGTTAAGCACCATACGGGTGCCTTTGCTTTGCCTTTGTTAAGCACATATGGGTGCCCTCGGTTTGCCTTTGTTAACGCTAGCGCTTATGGCTAGCAACTTGTATATTTCCACTAACTCCTTCTATATTACTTAATGACCTTCTGGGTCTTTACAGATCTTTCATCCCGCAGCGATTCGGTAGCAACACTAATGGCTGCACTGCTATCTCTTACCGCTCTCTCTCACTTCCTTACCGACTCTGACCTCACAACTCCTTAACAGGTTTCTGGGACTTTGCTTGACTCCTTTCACACACACACATAACACTATTACTTGCTAGCTATCCATATCTAGCTGGTCTTGTTGGTTGTTTCCTGCACAGCAGCTAGGCGGAAAGTCAGCGCATCATTTTGGAGCCCACCGCAAGGGGTTCTATAGCAAAATTCCACAGGAAACTTGCCTCCAGGCTAAAAACTGCTTACATCTCAAATCTTTGCTCCCAGTTATTCCTTTTGACATTCCCCCTCTGTCACCCCTGCCTCTGCCTCTTGGGCATGCACACGACGTTCCGATCAGGCTTCCTCTGCACAGGTAGAGCATTGACATGGACATTGACTCATTTTGACTTCCCCAGTAGACCAGTCAATATCCGGGTTATGCAGCCGCAGCCAGGTGTAGCCTAGGATGATATCCTGCTTCCCTAGACTAGTGATGGCAAACACTGCCCATTCTGCATGGTTGCAATAGCAGAGGATACACTCTGTCACACACTGGATAGAGCCAGCTTCATTGAGGATACCGTCAATGTTGTATACTGGAATGGGTTGGGTCAATGGTCAGGTGGTCAGCTGATGCCTCTTGACAAACACAACGTCCATGAAGAGTCCAGTGGCCCCACTATCCAGAAGAGCCTGAACTCGCTGTGTACGCTGCATATCCATAGTCTCTATCTCTACCTCCAGAGAGAGGGAGGTAGCTGATGGGATAGAAGCCACTGTGTACTTGCATGGAAGACGGCATTCCCAGCTGGGAAGGCACACTCGGGGAGGAGGATGAGCTTTGACTGGTGTAGGAGGAAGAGGGGGTAGTACAGCTGTGGAGGTCTCAACTGGTTTGCATGTAGAAGAATCAAGAGAAGGAACTGTATTAAAAGATTCTACAGGCAAACATGCAAAGTGGTTAGAGCTAGGCAGTGGAGGTGTATGGTCCATCCACTGCGATGCTAAAAATCCTCCGGCACGTCCTCCTTTCCATTCTCCGATGTCTTATCCATCACCTTGGGGGAAGGTACGCCTGCAGCATCCTTTGCAGCCAGGAGTTCTATAATGAGCGCGTCCCATTTGTCGGCTGACAGATAGCGCACATCAAGCCCTTCTGGACAGCTGCAAGCCCAGTGCCCAGGCTTCCTGCAACGGCGGCACACAGAAGGAGGGACTCCTCCCTTCCTTCTAGCAGTGTCAATGTCCATGGGCACTCCCATGGAGATCTTTGCTGGTGGCATTGCTGCGGGGGCCCAGGATGCCGGGCCTTGTATGGCAGGGGCGGCTGCGGGGACCAGGAGTGGGGCTGGTGCTCAGCGAGCAGGAAGTTTAGCAGGGAAAAGGGGCAGCACTGGGGGGCATGACCAAAAGGCATAGAATGTCTCAAACTGTCAGTCAGCGTGGGCGTTCCGATCCACCAGATGCGACATTGCAATCCAGCCCTCTATGTACTCATCCCCAGGGCATTCATCTACCATGCCATCAATCCATTTATGGATCGATGGTTCAAGCCCACGCCAGAAGCAGAGAACCAGCTGCGCGGACCTGAGGAACCTCAAATGACAAACCAGCTGCTTGAACCCATCAATATAGGTGTCAAGGGTATGGCCCCTGCTAGTGATAAGAGGTGCCCTCTAGCATGAGGGCGGCGTGTTGTGCCTTGTCAGGGTGTGTGAACTCAGAGAGGAACCAAGACTCAAACGCAGCCCAGTCCAGAAACATGTTTGCATTGTCCTCCAGAATCTCCTGTGCTAAATTGGCCGTGTGCCCAGCATTCATATAGGATAACGCCCACTTGATTGTCCGCATTGGATTGCTGAAGGAGGAGGCATGCAAGCTAATATACAACTTGCAGGCAGTCAGGAATTGATGTCCTTGAGCTTGGTCTCCATTAAAAGAGGGAGGAGGGGCAGCCTTGATTGCAGACACAGGCTTGGAGGCAATTGTTGTCGCAACAGGGGGCAGCGGGGTGACAGCTGCTGCAGGGAGGACTCCAGTGGGGGGATGGTCTGGAGTCGGCAATAGGGGGGCATTGGAGAGGACAGCAGGGCTAGGGGTGACCCCTAGTGAAGCGGAGCACATGGAGGAAAGGAGTTCTTTGAGCTGAGCCTGCATGATAGAGAGCTGGTGAGAGAGAGCAAGTTGGGTGGTGTTGGAGGTGGAAAGGCCCTGTTCTACAGCCTGTAACTGAGCATAGGCATCATCCTGAGCAGGGACAGGGGTGCCTGGGGCAGGAGGAAGGTCTGAGGCTGAGGTGGCAGGCATGGTAGAGAAGGGACCAAAAAAAGACTGGTGGGGGAGCTAGCAGGCAGGAGTGGGGCCCTGGAGGCAGAAAAGAGGCAGACAGGAGAGCACAACTGCTTGGGTGAACCCAGACCAGTTAAGAGAGACTTATTCTGCTGTAAGGGCGACCTCAAAGAGCTGTGGAACTCACACAACTGGCAGAGGGATATCCAAAGATGTATTAGCAAGTGGCTACAGTGTACAGGGCTAGCTACTCACCTGGCAGAGGGATATCCAAAGAGAATAAGTCTGAGGAATCCCTATGCCAGGATGTGGACGCTTCTGGGGCCCCAGAAGCATGGGAATCAACTAGAAAGTACACATAAGCCACTGAAAAAGGTGTGTGGGAATAAAAGATGAAAAACTCGGACATTGCCAGAGAGTTGATTGGTAAAGAATTACCTAATCAAAAACTCGGACAATATGTAATAGACAATGTATGAAGGAATGAAGACAGAAAGAAGGGGAAAAAGGAAGGGGAAAGGGAAGGGGAGGATGCATGTATGGAAGGAGAAGGAATGTATAGGCTCAGGAAGGGATGTCCCCTTACAGATGCCTCACCAACCCAGTCAACCTTCACCCTATCCCCAGACAATTCCCTCCTCCTCCGGGATGGTTGAATTTATGCCCCAGACCACAAAAAGGTATGCCTCGATATCCTCCAACAACATCACGACCATAAGCTACAGAGACACCCAGGAATCTGTAAGACTGTTCAGCTCATCTCCTGGACTTACTTTTGGCCAGAACTCAAGCAAGACATCACCCAGTACATCCAGGCCTGCAGATCCTGCCTCCGAGCCAAGGTCCCCCACCATCACCCTTATGGCCTCCTCAAACCTCTCCCCATTGGCCACCACCCCTCGTTATCAATCTCCCTGGACCACATTGTCAAACTCCCCGACTCTGATGGACGGCTTCAATGCCATCTTTGTGGTGGTGTGCTGCCTCACAAAACAAGCCATCTTCATAGCTTGCCACACCACCAACAATGCCCCAGAGTTTGCCTGGATCTTCCTCAAGCATGTGTTCTCCAAGCACAGACTCCCCAATGACATCACCTCCAACAGTGGCCCTCTCTTTGTCTCCTGATTCTGGCAGTCTCTGTGTAAGGCCTTGGAAATAAAAACTAATCTGTCCACTGCCTATCATCCAGAGACTTACAGGCAGACCAAATGTGTGAACCAGAACCTGGAGCAGTACCTCCACCTCTATGTCAACTATCAGCAGGACAATTGGCAGCATGACCTACCTCTGGCCAAGTTCACTTACAATAACACGCCCTACTCTGCCACCAGAGTTTCCCCTTTCTATTCCAACAAGGGCTACCACCCCCGGCTCACTCTCTTCCTTGACAATATCCCCTCGCACATTGCCCACAAAGTCATGCAAGACCTCTGGTCCTTTCATCAGTTCCTCCAGGAAGAAATTGATACCGCCAACAAAGCCTACACCAAGCATGCTGACTCCCGCTGCGAACCCACTCCCTACTGGCCCCCCAGGACCCTCATATGGCTTGACCGGCGCAACATCGAAACCTGCTGACCCTTCCCAAAGTTTGACCACAAGTGCTTTGGACCCTTCAAAATCCTCTGGAAGGTTTTGACACATGCCTACAGGCTCAACCTACTCCCAACCCTCAACAGACTCTGGTGTTCCATGTCCACCTCCTCAAAAAATATGCCCCAGACCCTTTCCCTGGCCAGTGACCCAAACAACCCCTGCCAATCAAACTCAAAGGTGATGCCCAATACAAAATCAACCAAATCCTTGATTCCTGGCAAGTCTGAAATTGCACCCTCTATCTTGTGCATTGGAAAGATTATGGCCCTGAGGATGACACCTGGGAACCCTGCAAAAATCTCTTCAGAGCTCCCTTGGCGCTTTGGAACTTCTACTGGTGACACCTCAACAAGCCCTAGGACCCCCAGGACTAGAACTTACAGATTGCAGTAGCGGGCCTAACCCCCACCTCTGGATTAATCAAGGATTCAACTCCCACCAGTACCCCTAAGCCCTTTTGCCCTCCCTCATATGACCTTTACTGAATCACAACATCACAAGAAATGTATTTCAGGGACAAAGGAGAAAAAATGACAAGAACAGTATACACATATTTAAAATTACAGTATGGGACATGACGTGCAGACCCCCAGAGACAAAAAGGATGAGAAGACAACCCTCCTTCACTCAACCTCCTCTCCAGCACCCCACTCCTCCTCTGGCACCACCATCCCCTCGACCAGCATTGCCACCTCCAGTTGGGCTGCTATAGTTACCATGTTGTCCTTGTAAGGCAGTAAGGGTTTACCCGTGTCCACTGCCATGTCCAGCCAAGTCCTGGGGGCCACTGCATTGCAACAACAATGCCCTGCAAGCACCTGGCCAAGCTGCAACATACTATGATCAACCTCTGGCAAAAATACTTGTTGTGAATGGGACAAGCCCTCCTGGAGAGACACACACACTGCTGAGGATGTGTCCAGCAAGAGCTGGTGCTCCCATGTCCAGCCTAAACAACTCAGGTTAGTTAGTGGGGGAAACTAGCATGTAGACCACTTACACATTGCCTTGCCCCACTCTGCAGCCACCTCTCTCAGAGCCTAGTCCCACCTCTGGACAGACAACTCCCTCTTGACTTGGAGAGCCCCCGCCTCTGCCCTCCACCTCTCCAACTGATTGGACTGGGGAAGGGCTCCAGACATGTCCCAGTGGACACTGACACCTCCATCTGCCGGACTCATGCCTAGAGGCCCCTCACCTCCACTGCCCAGGATTTCACCACTGCCATGGCCATTGCCAGCTCCCACCTCACCTCATCCCGCTCCTTCCAGATCCTCTCTGACTCTGCCCACACCTCTTCCAACTCCTGCTGTGCCATGTCCCACTCCCTCCATCCTCACAACTCTGCATCCCTCCAGGCAATCTTCCCCATCAAGGCCTCCATCTGTTGATGCATTGCCACCTCTACCACTGAAATCTTGCAAGTGACTGGAAAAGCAGGGCCCAGGAGTCTGCCTGTTTGTGGGGAGTACATGTGTACCCCAGGAGAACCCACCTCAGGGGAAGGAAACCTTTGTGGATGCTTGGAGGGCCAACCAGATGGAGAGGATACCTGCCACTTGCTGGGACCTGCCCCCAACAACCTCTGTGCTCCTTGTGGTGGCCCCACCTTCACCACAGCCCTGGATCCCACACCGCTTCCCCTGGACTCCCAACAACCCCTCGTGCATGCCCAGACCTCACTCCCAATTTAGGAGTTGCCACCATCCAGGCCAAGACCCACTCCACACCCCACTTCTGCTCCTCCGCTACACAGGTTGCCTTCCAGAGCTGCAACACCAAGCATCTCTCATGGCGGGCCTGGCAGGCCTCACACATTGAGGACTCTTATTGCAACCCCGCCTCCAGAGCAGTGAACTTGCATGGGTCTTCCCGACAAGCACAGAAGACACACTAAAAGAACTTGAATCAGCTCTAAAACCTGCAACAAGAAGGGGCCACCTACCAGACCACGCTCCTGACACCATGCAAGAGTCAGGGGACCTCAGACCCGGGCCAATGCCTCCGCCACCTGCTCTGGCATCACTGCCTCCTGGGGAACCCAATGCCCTGGGGATAACACCTGAGCAGTGTGGGAAGCTGACTGCGACACCACTACCTCCAAGTGGGTAGGACCTGCTGGGATGGGCCTGCCCCCAGAGTTTGCATTGACACCTCTACACCTGAGTTAGCTCTGGACATTGAGGGAACACCCCACTCACATTGACGGAGCATTGCCAACAGCTCACATGCATCCCAATGTTAGTCAAAAGCCACCTGGCGCACCTTATATAACTCCCAGGACTCCATGCGGTTATCATCAGAGGAGGGGGGGGTGGGAGAGCCAGAGGTGGAACTGGGTGAAGACATGGAAGGATGGAGAACCAACTGCAGTGAGCCCTCCTTTTATCCCTCCAGGGCACTTTCTGGATGGCTGCTGTACAACTTTGACTTCAATTCCAAGGACTTCTATGCCAACACTAGCTTTGGATTTGATTCCCATGACACTGCCACTGCGGGCCCCATCTCAAAGGGTCTTAACACTAAAAGAGGGGGTAATGTCACGACCCTGCCAACTCTGGACCCTTGTACACTGCTCTGACCCTGGCACACACCTCCTCCCTACTCCCCACACCTCTGGGGCCACCAAAAACCTCACAATGCTGCACCTGCAACACCCTTGGCCATCTCCAGACAGACACCCAGGCATCAATGAACTCTAGCATCTTGGCTGACATGTCGCCCTGAGGCTTCTCTGTCCTCAGATATATTTGAACCACCGTCACCCCTGGCCATCACATAACATTCCTCCTGCAAACCATCGGCATGTCACTAGGTTCCATACCTGCTCCTGTGGTGCTATCATGCACCACAACTGCTGACCTGTTCTATGCAAGGCAGCTGTGGCCCGCGCCAGCACACCCCAACAGATGTCACAACCCCAGGGCTGAGAACTTGTCCCGGGACTTAGCCAGAGGATAATCAGATGCCACAATCCCAGGCTGGGACCCTGTCCTGGGACTTAGCGGGAGGGTAGTATATAAATTGTAGGGTAGCATATGAGTTGGTAGTCTTGATATTCACCATAGTCTTTGTTTCTGTTTGGGTCTAGTTTTGTGCCTCCGTCTCTCTCTTGTCTTGTCTCTCATATTTTGTATCTGCACCTCATACTTCTGTTCTGTGACTTGTATTCATATTCCATATCTCTTTCTCTATCTCTCTATTTCCTGTCTTGTATCTTTTCCTCTCTATCTCTATCTCCAGTTCCATATCTCTTATCATCTCCTGATTTTCTGATCAATCTATCTCCTATCTGTTCTGTACCCATCTCTACCAATTTCCAAACTTATTTCTGTCTCCAATCAATCTTATCTCTCCCATCCTCCCTCACCTCCTCACTAAAAACTCCATTTTGAACTTATGCTCCTCAACCCAGAGCACTCCCACCTTTGTGCACATCACCACTCATACTATGGAGCATCTGGACCTCATCCTGGGCTACTCATAGTTGCACTGGAGCTTCCAATAAGCCCTGGACTCGTACTTAGCCTCCCGAGCTCACCTAGTGTTCTGCACTTTATATCCCTAGTGTCAGCAAGCTAAGGCCTGAAACCAAGTGCTTGCAGAGAAATAGAGAAATTATATTCCCTGCCTAAGCCATGGGACTCTATGGACTCCATATGTCCACTTTCAAAGACAAGGCTATAACTACCTCTGGGTAGCTATCTGTCATTTTATGAGTTTAGTGCATCCTATTTCAATTGCAGACAACTATGACAGCTTTGCAGTTGTCATGGATCTACTTACAAGAGCTTGTGAGACTACATAGTCTCCAAAGTTTGATTGTAAGTGATTTGTGAATCAAAGCTCACATCCAAATGGTGGGGAAAACTTCATAAGTTATTAAAAGCAAAGCTCTTAATGTCTACCAGATGGATGGGCAGACTAAACATGCTAATTGCAATGTAGTCAAATTGCTCTTAATGCAAGCATCTGTAAGATGATATAATATGCTCTGTTTGAGCTGAACAGGGGTTATATGCCATTTACAACTACAAATTGCTTATGGACAAATCTCAGAATTCACTTATTTTCATCCCTTACCACCCCCAAAACTCACCTTGCCAACCCTAGAACTATTTTCAGCCAACCTTGAGCCTCCCTCAAGCCCTAATACTGCCTCACTATGTGCCCCCACCCTGGCATATCACTAGATCACCAGCCACTGGACTTAATAAAGCCCTGATAGACCCTATCCTGGGCCTTGGCCCTTGACCAGCACATCCTCTGTAGCACAACCACCCCTGGATCAATTCCCTTAGCTGCTCCTTCATATAACAAGCCCTAAATCAGTGTCCCCTTGCCTAGGAAGCTCTACATTTCCCAAGACACTGCCAGTCTACTTTTAGACTCCTGAGTATATAGCCACAGCCTCTCTGTAGTCAGTAGCTAGTCTCAATATTGCTAATACATTTCTGTTCTTATCTCTAACTACTCTCTATTTCCTCTATTTACTCTCTCAATCCCTTTATCTCTCTCCACTCTGGTCTAGTCTCTAAGTCTTCTGGACTCCCCCAAAGACTCAAAATCTCCATCTATATAAAGTCTCAACTTCTAGACCTGTATCCTATGTCTCAAATTAACTTCAGTCATCTGTACATCCTCTATTTTGCTGTCAACTAGCCCTGCTTCTCTCTCAATTTCATTACCTCTTGCTACTCTGCTATAGTCCCTATGTCTTCTAGACTCTTTCAAAGACTCCGAACCTCCACTTACTTAAAACCCCAATCTCTGGACCTGTTTCCTGTGCCTCAAATTAACTCTAGTCCTCTCTTTTGCTGTCCTTGCAAGCCCTTCAATAGATATAAGGACTTGGAGGCCCTTGACCTGTATCTGGAGCTACATGGCATCAAATGCCCTTGCAGTTGGAAAGATGGGGCCTGCCTGGTAATGAGAGAAACATATGGTGGGAACATCTTAGCCATTAATTATATCATTAAAAAAATTTGGATACTTCAAGCCAGATGGAGATCACCTGTCAGAGTTTGAGATGCAAGGAACATTGAGTGCCTTGTCCACCTAAGGCTTGCAAAATGGGGGTGGATCAACAAGAAAAAAAGAGAAGCATTAAGGCTTTTTCTTTATCAAAAGAGAAAGGTAAGGCCTGCAAGACTGAATCAGATTCTGGAGACAAGTTACTTACTTATATCCTAAATTGCCTGCATGGTGTTAGAATTCCAGAGTCAGTCAACCTCCAAGATCTTGGCTACTCCCATTGTGCAGTTGGCCATTATCCAAGTAATAAACAACTTGGACATATCCCTCACATAAAAGAACATGACATGCAACAATCTGTTTGTGCATATTTCTGGCAGGGAGAAACATCGAATGTGTTCTCTGCAGGCACCAGCAACCAAGAAGGGTTGAAATAAGGAGGCTCCTTTGCAACTGGCCCCTGTGCCATGCAGGGAGACTTTGCTTCCCTATGATGATGTTCAGCCTCAAGGTGAGGACCAGATGGTCCTAGTCCCCAACTTTCAGCTGACATCCAATGTGCTAGCAGCTAGGATGTCAGGGACTTCTTAGGCTTTGTTGTCTTCCAATAATGAGAAAATGTGCATAGTAAGGGAGGCAAAGAAGTTCAGACCATTGAGTACCAGACATATTGAAAGACCTTTGTGCAGCTGCATTTGATCTGGTTTGTTTTGGATTTCAATTGGAAAATTGAGACAAGAAACTGTTATTGCACCAATAGAGGCCTTCTTCCCTGCTGCTTTGTTGCCAAGAGGATTGAAAAAATCCACACTCAATTGCAAAGAGATATTGACCAGCATCTTTCCTCTTGACATGCTGAAGTGTGTCATTCTGTCTGGGCCTTTGAAATCACAAATGACCAAGCCTTATAAAATATTATGAAGAAGTCCATTAGGCAATTCATTTCCCATCCTTTCCCAAGCTCTATCCATTACATCTTCAACTCCTTGATGTGAGAGAAGCCCTTCAAGCCAGTCTTTAAAATCAGATGCAATATATGGCTTGAGTGGAATATGAATTGTTTGCCCATCAGCCTTTTTTTGATAAACAAGAGTTCCTTTACAAGCAGAGCATCCATAGGTCATTTTCCTGCAAATTTCAGGATATACAGGCCTGTCATTGTGATAATTTTGTGCATATACTTTGTGGCATTTAAGATAGGCAGTATATGTTGTTTTCTTGCCATCAAGATTAAACTGGGCAGTGGCAGTTTGAATATTACATGGAAATCCACTGAGTATGGATTGGAAGTAGAGGAGGCTTTCAATACTTTGCAGAAAGGGCCCAATGCATAGCACACATGTGGCAAATTCACTGACAAGGGAGATTGCCTTGAGAATTGTGTTCTAAATGATAAGCTGAGTAAGGTCAAATAGCCATGAGCAACCTCTCTGAGGAAGATTCAGAACAATGCTGCAGGAAACAACCATCAAAATGTCCATACCATTGAATTCCAAAAGAGAGGACTGCCACATATGCACATCTTGATCTTCTTGCATGTTCATGACAAGATCAAGGATGCAGCTCATGTAGATGCCATTGTCTGTGCTCAAATTCCTGATCCAGTGACTCAGCCTCAATTGTATCAGATATTGACTTAATCTTGATATATCTTGATTTAGTAACCGAATTGTTGTTATTAGGTTGTTACTACTAATATGGTCCATGGTCCATGTGGGGCAGCTTATCCCAATGCAAAGTGCATGGTCAATGGCAAATGTTCCAAAAGATATCCAAAAGAATATCTAGAGGCTACCCAATATGGTGACAATGGCTATTCTCAATATGCCAGGCCAGACAATGGTCACTTCTTTGAGAAGCATGGCCATCATTATAACAATCGTGATGTTGTCCCATACAATCCCTATCTCTCAGCCAAATACCAATGTCACATCAATGTTGAGGTCTGTGCTTCAGTAGAAGCCATCAAGTACATACACAAGTACATTTACAAAGGCCATGACAGGACCACCTTGGAAATCTCTAGGGAGCAGCAAGATGAAATCAAGGAACATTTTGATGCCAGATATATTTCTGCACCAGAGGCCTGCTGGCACATCTATGAATTCAATATGCATGCTGAATTCCCTCCTGTCTACCAATTACCTGTGCATCTGGAAGGCCAACATGAAGTTTATGTTCAGGACAATGAACCTTTGGAATTAGTGGCGGCCAGAGATAATGTGGACAAGACTGCACTCACTGCTTGGTTTGAAGCCAACACCAAGTTTCCTAATAACAACATCACTTATCAAAACTTTCCAACCAAGTTTGTTTATGAGCCAAGGAAAAGAGCTTGGAAGGAGAGACAAAGAGGAACAGCTATTGGCAGGATGTACTTTGCTTCACCTAGGCAAGGAGAACAATTCTACCTTCGAATGCTTCTGACAGTTGTAACAAATGCAACTTCATGGGCTCATCTCAGGACCGTCAATGGCCACACCTATCCAACATACAAGGATGCATGTCAGGCCCTAGGCCTTTTGGAGGATGATGCAGAATGGAGGCAATGTCTTGCCAAAGCTGTCCAGATACAAAAAGGATCAGCTCTCAGACACCTCTTTTGCACAATCCTACTCCACTGTGTTCCTGCAACATTCATGATTATGGCCTTTATCTCATCAATGACAACTTGAGGAATTCTGGCAAAACTCTGAAAGACTTTCCCAACATGCCAGAGCCCCAGCAAGCTTGGAATTTTGTTCCAGGTATTTTTGTCTTTATAGAGAACAATGACTTTGAAACTAATCAAATCATTTATAGGTAATAGACTTTTACAAGAAGAAACAGATTATGATGTTGAGGAGTTGAAGAGGAGAGTGGAAGAAAACAAGACCAAGTTCAATGCTGAACAGTTGGAGACCTTCAATGCTGTCATGGACTCTGTGGAGAATGATTTGAGCAGGAGGATGTGGCAAGACCTTTGTCTGCAATACTCTGGCTTCTGCTGTTCATTCGACTGGTGCAGTGGCATTATATGTAGCATCATCTGGGATTGCTGCCTTATTGCTGGAGGGGGGTAGAACTGCTCATTCAAGGTTCAAAATTCCCATTCCTGCTCTGGATACATACATTGCCAACATAAGGAGAGGAACACATCTCTCTGATCTGTTACTATGCACCAAAGTGATTATCTGGGATGAAGTTCCAATGCAGCACAAGAATGCCCTTGACTTAGTAGATTGTGGCTTCAGAGATATCTTGGAAAAGGATATTCCATTTGGTGGAGTCACTGTGGTCTTTGGAGGGGATTTCAGACAAACTCTGCCAGTTATTCCCCGAGGACTCAGACAGCAGATGATTGCTGCTTCATTAAAAAGAGGGAGACTTTGGAATCACATTCAAGTCCACTACTTGGTGCAAAATATGTGATTGGAGCAGACTCCTGATAATGTTGCTCATGCAGCTTGGTTACTGGATATTGGTGCTGGAAAAAACCTTGAGCATGGGCAGACAGTACAACTTCCTGGAACCATGATCTGTCATGACAATTCTATCACTGGATTGATTAACTCCACCTATCCTGATATCAATCATTATCAACAGGATCAGTATTTTCTAGACCAGACCATTCTTTCAAGCAAGAACTCTGATGTAGAGGAGATTAATTCAGAGATTCTGCAGAGGTTTTCAGGATAAGAGAAAATCTTGCAGAGTGCTGATTTTGTCAAGTCTGATGATGAAAATATTGATGGTCTATATCCCATGGAATATCTCAACTCTTTGAGGGCCAGTAGTTTGCCTTTGGCTAGACTGGCTCTTAAGGTTGGTGTTCCTGTCATGCTCCTCAGGAATTTGGATACAACTTAAGGACTTTGCAATGGGACAAGAATGATTGTTACCCATATCAACACCAGGGTCCTCACATGCCAGATCATCAGTGGAGATGCCAAGTTTGGAGGAACAGTGGTTATGATTCCAAGGATTAACATTGATGCCTCTGAAGAAGATTTGCCTATTCCATTGCACAGACAACAATTCCCCGTTCAATTAGCCTTTGCTATGACTATCAACAAGTCCCAAGGTCAATCAGTCAAACAAGTTGGATTGGATCTTTGATCACCTGTGTTTACACATGGACAACTTTATGTGGCACTGTCTAGGTGTACATCTGGAAATTGTATCAAGGTGATTTTACCACCAGACAATACAACAAGGACAACAGCAAATATAGTCTATCAAGAAATCCTGAATGGTTTGCAAATGTAAGTCTCACTTTAGATAAACTCACTTTTGATTACTAACTTTTATAAATTTTAGCATCTGATGATGGACAAATGGACAAATGTAATGATTGGCAAATGGACAAATGTAAGTATATATTTTAGAATATAATAACATCTTATTACTAACATGTATCTAGCTAGACTTTGTATTTTTAAATTAGGACATTGCAGTATTAGCTTATATAGTTTCTGTCTGATATTGATAAGAGAACATTGAGTTGATGAATTTGAGTCTTGAAGATTAAGAATTAAGTTTTGAACACAAGGCCCTAACCGAGCTTGTGAGGTTGGGGCTGGAATTAAGCCTTGAATTTTGAACACAAGGCCCTAACTGAGCTTTCGAGGTTGGGGCTGGAATTAAGCATTGAGTTTTGAACACAAGGCCCTAACCAAGCTTGTGAGGTTGGGGCTGTAATTAAGCATTGAGTTTTGAACACAAGGCCCTAACCTTGCAAGCTCAGTTAGGGCTGGGATTAAGCATTGAGGTGGCTGACAAGGCCCTAACCAAGCTTGCAAGGTTGGGGCCGGGATGCAGTCGGGGTTTGGGGGCAAGCCCCCAACAAGCTACATACCTGTGCCAAAGGCATAGGACATAGCTCATCTCTATATATAATGGGGCGACACATGTGAGAATTTGATCGCCAATAGAATAATGGGGCAACCAAAAGTTAGCTACACCATTTCTGACTAAGCTGACTCAGCAATGACAAAGAAATTTCCTTTTAAAGTAATGGATTTCCTTTTACAGTAACTACATTATGTAAGGTCTGCCTGTTTTCGTGCTCTAGCCTCGAAACCTTTATTTTTTAAAAATCTGTGTATAGTAGGCAACTATATGATGTTTATCCTATCATTTGGCACCAATTCCAGGGTGTCACATGGTCTGTGTATTTGAAAATGCCCAAACACGATTTAGTGGACACTGTTTTTCACACCTCATGTGTTTCTTGACACAATATGACCAAACTTCCCATGGTCCCAAAGTTGTGGAAGGAAGGCCACACAAAGATTGTATGTATATTGGCTTATACATTCATTGACACACATTGATGGCAGTTTATTAGTGATCCTTGAGCTATTGAATATACATCATGTAAATGATTTATATTGATTTTGGGCTATAAAATGCTGAAACAGTGATCTTTCAGGCAACCTTCCACTGGAAATCAACTACCTACTGACAGCCAAAGGAGACAGACTAGAAGTCATAGGAGACTTCAACAATTACAAATGACTGATCCTGATGATCGTCGAGCAAACAGAAGATCTGGAGAACAGATCAATACTGTGGTTATACCACCACTTGACTCTAACCCTAAATTAAGCATTGAGTTTTGAACACAAGGCCCTAAGTCCTAACTAAGAGCAGTGAGGTTAGAGCTAGAAATAAGCATTGAGTTTTGAACACAAGGCTCCAACCAAGCTTGCAAGGTTGGGCCTGGACTTGAGCATTGAGTTTTGGACACAAGGCCCTAACCAAGCTTGCGAGGTTGGGGCTGGAATTAAGCCTTGAATTTTGAACACAAGGCCTTAACCGAGCTTGCGAGGTTGGGGCTGGAATTAAGCATTGAGTTTTGAACACAAGGCCCTAACCAAGCTTGCGAGGTTGGGGCTGGAATTAAGCCTTGAATTTTGAACACAAGGCCCTAACTGAGCTTGCAAGGTTGTGGCTGGAATTAAGCCTTGAATTTTGAACACAAGGCCCTAACCGAGCTTGCAAGGTTGGGGCTGGAATTAAGCCTTGAATTTTGAACACAAGGCCCTAACCAAGCTTGCAAGGTTGGGGCTGGATTAAGCATTGAGTTTTGAACACAAGGCCCTAACCGAGTTTGCGAGGTTGGGGCTGGAATTAAGCATTGAGTTTTGAACACAAGGCCCTA
>QGOB01000422.1:0-143038 GCA_003313055.1 Termitomyces sp. MG145 | reverse complement strand
GTTCTGGGAAAGAGGGAGAGGGGGAGAAAGAGGGGGATGGGGATATCGTAGTTCAAGCGGAACAAAACGAGAAAGAAAAATGTCAAGATCAAGAGAAGACTAACGAAGAAGAGAAGAAGAAAACAGAAACGGAAACGGAAACAACGGAACGCCGACGAAAGAGTACGAGGCGCAACGAGGCTGGGCTTCCTACGCCGCCCGAAAGCTCATCGAGCGCCGAGTGGGCAAGCTCCTCTTCTTCTTCTTCCTCCTCCTCCTCCTCCTCCTCCTCCTCTGACCACCATCGGTCCTCTTCCGACTCTGGCGAAGAAGAACGGACCGCGGACTCACACGCGTCGGCGCCTGTACTAGGTACCAAGACCCGCGAGTTCTTATCCGTGCGCGGGACAGAAAAGGAAAAGGACGTGAGGTCCGAGGCGCATTTCAATGCTGGTGTTGGCGTGCAGGGGAAGGGGGAAAAAAGAAGCGGAGGAAGAGGGAAAAAGCTGGGAGAGAGGGTCGTGAGGTTTTGGGGCGGGTTGAGGTTGGGGAGATTGGTTAGAGTCAGAGATGGTGCGGAGGGTGGTGTTGATGTCAGGCCGTGAGGTTGTCTTTCACTGACCAGGTGTGTTTTTTTCTTCTTTTGTCGATTGAGGTTTGATGGATCTGAGGATTGGGCTGGGCTAGGTCTTTTGAATAAAGATGAGGATAAGGATACGTGGATTGTGGACCGTTGCGTTGCACCGAGAGGTGAATAAAAAGATGACTAGGACAAGGACAATGAAATGGAAAACAGTGATCACACTCTATTATCTCTGCATTTTCTTATGGTTTTCTTTTTTTTTTTTTATCTAATCGAGGTTTATCGTACATACCTACGTATCTATACCTTTCTTCATAGATTGCGTGTTCGTCGTGTTTTTCTGAAGTATCTAGTAAGTAGTAATGTGTTGTTGGTGTTTCTATGCTATATATATTGAAGTGTTTTGTTCTCGGTTTGGATCTCGGACTGTGACTGCATTCGGTTACGAATAACAGGGTCAACAGGCAAGTGGGACTAGTGTCTTAATGAGGTTATTATGCTGGGTATTGATCTGGTCTGGTCCAAATTCAGAAGGAAGGCCAGTGCACGTAAGCGTTGTTAGTTGGGTTTAGGTGCCAAGGAATGCATGGACTTCTGATACTGATAGTGGCCCCAGTTGCTCAATTAGTGCTAAGCAACTTTCACTGGGAATTCAACTCACTGGACATGACGCCCTCCACTGCATGCACCACTGCAGCCATGACGATGGATGAATTCCATTGAATCATTTTGATGCAAATATATATGGGTGGGATCAAATGTTTGCAGAGATCCTTAATCATACATACAAAGGAACATCCTCAATTCCAAGTCGCGGATAAATGGTCCTGGGTTCACAAATATCAGAAGAGACAAAGTCCTTTGTATCCCAAGGCACCAACCCCAGGTCATACAAAATTACAGACCAGGGTGCATGTTGTTGTGGGGCATTTTAGCCCTACAAAAGACACTTGATTATATTTGGTGTGGTCATAAATAAGTGCAAAGATCACCGAGTTCTGCATGATGTGTCAGAGCCTCTAACAAGCAACCACCGGGTAAACTTCACCTATGGCCAGTGCCAACAAAACCATGAGATTCTATTGTAATGGACTTCATTGGTCCATGACCTGATTATTCCTGGGTGATTGTTTGCTTGTATGTATAACCAGCATGGTTTACCTGATTCCAGTGAAAACAACAACAAAAGCTTCCAAGCTTTCATAGATATATCTTCGTGAAATAGTGAGGCTGCACAGTCTCCTGAGCTTAATAGTCAGCAACTGTGACTCTAACATATCAAAATAATGGCTCATTCCTATATAAACTGTTGGAAGCCTAGCTGCTGATGTCATCTTTGTTCCATCCACTTCCCAAACAGAGCAAGCTCAAAGCCATATAATTTTAGCATAGCCAGTGATCAGGAAGGGTTTGTCAAAGACCTGTTAGGCCATCAATGGGACAATGAGGGACACGGACATGTGATGGGCACAGGGTGATACAACCCAGGAGTTGTTAAGGACATGTTCAAAGGCTAGCAGTACTTGACTGTTATCTCAAGCTCCAAGGACTCCAGAGACCAAGCCAATTGTCCAAGCACATATGTGCTTAACAGGCATGTAATCCTGAGCCAGAATGCTAATCTAATCTAATTGATGACAGCCATGTTTGGACATGTTGAAATTTTAACTTGGTCCTCAACAAGGTACAATGTCAAATCCACCTTCCATATTGCATGAAAAGAGCTCTGATTGCTCTGGTGGGGAGGGAGCACACCTGAATCAATCAAGCTTGCAATCATAAGCCAGGCATACATCACTAGGTGCCTTAGCCACCTAGTTTTGGGTCTACCTACTTCTTTAGTCCTCTAGTATCTGCTGAGTGGGTCTAGAGGCTAGCAAGGTTGTTGGCCTATTAATTTCCTTTGCTGGAAAATGCACAGCATTTGCTGACTTGGCCTTCTTAGCCACTGCATATATATTTCCTTATTATGTCATTGATCTGATCTTGTCATTATACCTACATCAATACCATTAATTAGTCTGATTCTATTGTGAAATATAAGAATAAAGACTTTGTAACTCTGTTACATGTGGACTTCATTGTGGAGCTGCTGGATGCACACAGCTATAATGCAATCATGGTGGTAGTCAACCTCTATAGTAAGCAAGCACACTTGATTGCTATCCACATGTTCAGCTACAAATCTCTACTGAATTAGGAATCACAGGTTGTGACAGGATTCACCTTTGAATTCTACTGCCTTCTTGATGTAAAGCTACATACATCCATAGCTTATTATCTGAAGGAAAAGGGTCAGACAGAACAATTTAGGACACTACCTGTGCTTGATCTGTAACAAATGGCAGTACAATTGGGACAAGCTGTTATCTGATGTTTGCCATTTTTCCTGGACACTAGTTGTCACCTTTGTATGGGCTTTGAACTCTGTGGATTCCCCTCCTAGAATGCATCAGTGAACAAGTTTGTGGATAGGATAAAGATGGCCTAGGAGGAAGCAAAGGCAACACTGGCCAAAGCAAAGGACAGCATAGCCCAGGACCATGGTTGAGAATGTGTTTTAGCTTCCCAATACTGACCAGGTGACTAAGTCTACCTAGATGCCTCCAACATTGCCACTACATGCCCATCCCACAAGTCATTCTCACCATCAACTTGGCCCCTCCATAGTGGAATGTCAAGTGGAACTGCTGGCCTACTGTCTGTGGCTACTTGTTAGAACATGTCAACTTCACTCAGTCTTCAATGTGGTAAAGCTCTCCTCAGCCTCTGAAAGATCTGATATAAGATGACTGCTGCCAACCACAGAGGACAAGGAGAGGAAGTATGAGGTGAAGGAGATACTGAACAGCCATCTATTCAGGCAAAAGTTCCATTCTAAGGTGAAGTGGAAGCAAAAGTTTCCTAGGAACTGCAAGAGAGCATACACATCCCAACCTTAGTCCAGGTGATTTACCAACAATATTCTAACCACTTCAAGAGTGATTGAATGTATTTACTGTTTATCTATGGCTGACCAGGTAATTTTTTTCCTATCAAGGTGTCATATACTAGAGGAGGAAGTGATATCAGAAGACCTCCATTTCATCCTATCCCATTCCATTTTTCCCCATTAGTCTGTATATTTTCTCTGGAAGCCATGGGGTACATTTGCAGTCCTGGCATAGAGAATCCTTAGACTTGTTCTCTTCAAATCTCCTCTGCCAGGTGAGTAGTTGGCACTCTAGGCTTCTCTAGTTTCCAAATATATTTGTTAGATCTCCTTCTATCACTTGTGTGACTGAGCCATAGCCTTCAAAGGTTGGCTTACACTAAGTACACATTTGTAACAAGGAGTTTTACCATCTGTAGAGGGAAGATCCCAAGCTAAGGGGATGGCCAGAGAAGAAGTAGGAATAAATCACATTACACATCAAACAATACAAAAAGTGAGCACATAAGGAGGTTTGGACAATGCAGTAGGGTGATTGGCAGAGCAAGTCAAAGCCAGAGTACTACTATGCTGAGAAGGAGTTTAGGCAGTTAGCAACATATGAGGTGGACAACATAGGAGACCAAATAAGCTGTAAGGGCAAGGCTTTACTCCATAGAATTTATTTCACAAAGCAGGCCAGCACAAGCAATGAACAAGAGTCAAGTAAGCAGAATGTGGGCAACAATTAGAAAAAAGATAGCAAGTAAGGGGGCAAGTATGTCATTAGGAAAGCTTACATTCATACACTAGATAGACTATAGAACACTGGTATTATCTGGTCTGAGACCTGCAGACCACCTTATATACTATATTGGTGGCTATATGCTATAAGCAATGCTATACTACTAAGCAGGCTCTTGTGAGGGAACAAACAAAAACCATGGTGGAAACCTTATAACATTAGAGCCACTCAAGTCATCACCAACAGAGGGCAGCAAGCAGCAAGCCAGCACTGAAGGCAGCCAGTGGACAGGCAAGGAGCATGTAAGGGGACAACCCCTAGAGACCATCCTTTCCCTTTCCTATTCTTTTTCCCCTTCCTTTTCCCTTCTGTTTCTCTTTAGATACTATCTGTACATATTGTGTCCGCATTTCTGATCACCTGACCTTGCTCTCAAGGTCATCTGATCCCTTCCTGGTCATCTGACTTCTCCAGACCACCTGACATTGCCAGAGTCACCTGATGGTCATTACCAATCCATTCTCTGGCAATGTCCGAGTTTTTATCTTTTATTCCCACAGTATTTTTTCAGTGGCTTCTGTGTATTATATAGTTGATTCCCACGCTTCTGGGGTCCCAGAAGCATCCACAGCCTGGCATAGGGATTCCTCAGACTTATTCTCTTTGGATATCCCTCTGCCAGGTGAGTAGCTAACTCCTGTACACTGTAGCCACTTGCTAATACATCTTCAGATATCCCTCTGCCAGCTGTGTGACTTCCACAGCTCTCTGAGGTTGCCCTTACAGCAGAATAAGTCTCTCCTGACTGATCTGGGTTTACCCAATCAGTTGTGCTTCCCTGGCTGCCTCTGCTTTGCTTCCAGGACCCCACAACTGCCTGCTACATCCCTTATCTGTCTCCCTTTGGTCCCTGCCCTGCTATGCCTCCCACCCTTGCCTCAGGCCCTCCTCCTGCTCCAGACACTTCAACTCCCACTCAGGATGACGCCTACGCTCAGTTAGACGCTGTAGAACAGGGCCTTCTCACCTCCAACACCACTCAACTTGCTCTCAGCCAGCAGCTTTCTGTTGTCCAGGCCCAGCTTCAAGAACTGCTTTCAGCTATGCGCTCGACGTCTGTAGGGGTCTCCCAGGATCCCTCCTCTCTCCCTCACACCTCCCCCTTGCCGGTTTCAGACTCTCCTGCATCTGAGCACCTTCCTGCAGCGGCCGCCACCCCGCTGCGCCTCCCTACACCGACAATTGTGTGCAAAACGTCGTCAGCTATTAAGGCAGCTCCTTCCCCCTCCTTTGATGGTAATTGGGCCCAGGGCCACCAGTTCCTGACAGCATGCAAGCTGTACATCAGTCTGAATGCCTCTTCTTTTACCGACTCTGCTCAGACGATCAAATGGGTGCTGTCATATATAAATGCAGGTAGAGCAGCCGATTTAGTGCAGGAGATCTTGGAGGATGATGCGCACATGTTCCCTGACTGGGCTGCATTTGAGTCTTGGTTTCTCACTGAGTTCACGCACCCTGATGAAGCCCAGCGTGCAGCCCTCATGCTAGAAGGGACCTCCTACTACCAGCAGGGATGAACACTGGATGCATATGTTGACGGGTTCAAGCTACTGGTCCGGCGCTCAGGTTTTCCTAGGTCCTCGCAGCTAGTTCTTCGCTTCCGCCAGGGACTAGACTCCCTGATCCGTCGACAGATTGATGGTATGGTGGAAGGATGTCCCCGGGATGATGACATTGATGGTTGGATTGTAGCTGCGCGCCTCATTGACTAGAACGCTCATGCAGACTGCCAATTTGAGTCCCCTCTCGACCTTGTCAGCCAGTGCCCGCTCCTCCTGCCGCATCCGTCATCTGTTGGGCCCCCACTCCCCTACCAGCTCCTCCTAGTGCCCCACCAGCGCACGCCTCTGCATTCAGCGCCCCAGCAGCTGCTCCGCCTGCTAAGATCCCCATGGGAATTTCTATGGACATCGACGCTGGTTGGAAGAAAGGAAGCATCCCTCCTTCAGTATGCCGCCGCTGTGGACAGTCTGGTCATTGGGCTCGCAGCTGCCCTCAAGGGTTGGACGTCCATTGCTTGTCTGCTGATGAGCGCAATGCTCTCATCATGGAGCTCCTTGCTGCAAAGGATGTGTCAGGAGTTCGCTCCCCCAAACAATCTGAGCCAGCGCCAGTCAAAGAGGAGGAGGTGGTGGTGGTAGAGGATTTTTAGTACCGCAGTGGATGGACCATATGCCTCCACTGCCTAGCTCCAATTGATTTGCATGCCTGTCTGTAGAATCAGAGAATACAACTCTCACTTGTGATCCCTCTGCATGCAAATTAATTGAAGCCCCTTCAGACGTACTACCCTCTCTTCCCCCTCCTTCCTCTGAACCTTGGCCCCACATGCACATTCCCCCTTGGGAGCGTCGTCTTCCCCACTGCTACACGGTAGCCTCCACTCCATCTGCCACCTCCCTATCCCTTGACATTGAACTGGAGACCACTGATACCCAGCAAGTACAGCAGGTCCATGCGCTTCTGGACAGCGGTGCTACTGGCCTCTTCATGGATGCTGCCTTTGTTGAGCATCACAGGCTGACGACGTGACCGCTTGTACAACCCATCCCTGTATACAACATTGATGGTACTCTCAACAAAGCTGGCTCCATCTGATGTGTAACTGAGTGCATCCTTCGCTACCGTAATCACACAGAAAGAGCAGTGTTTGTGGTCACCAGCCTTGGGAAGCAGGAGGTCATCCTCGGATACACCTGGCTACGTTTGCACAATCTGGAGATTGACTGGTCTACTGGGGAGGTCAAGATGAGTCGATGTTCACGCCACTGCTCAGCCTGCACTGATGAAGCATGGGTAGAGAAGTGTGCACGGGTCCAAGAACGAGCTGCCATTCAAGCCTGTCGATGGGGTCCCCTCCCTTGTCCAGATCTAGACCTTTTGGATCCTCCTCCCCTAGCATTCCCTCGTAAGGAGGCCCCTCATGAGGATGCACCAGGGTCAGGGGGTGAAACCAAGTTGGAAGACCTGAACAGTGGTAAGTTTCAAGGGACCCCAGAGCCTGACACTGCCGACGAAGTCATTGAGGAAGATGATCGGATTTGGGCTGCCCTGCCACACCAGCCACCAATCTCAGCAGCAATCTGTGCCAGTCAGACTACCTCTCAGCGACTTGCCAAAGCCTTCACCAAGAATGCACAACCCAAGTCTTTCCGAGATGCGGTACCAGACTACCTCCATGACTTTGAGGACGTGTTTTCCAAGACTTCCTTCAACTCCCTTCCAGAGCGCAAGCAGTGGGATCACGCTATTGAGTTGACCCTAGAAGCAGAGCCCTCCAACTGTAAGGTCTACCCACTGGTGCCTAAGGAACAGGATGAATTGGATGCCTTCTTGCAGGAGAATTTGGAGTCTGGTCAAATACACTCATCCAAGTCCCCCATGGCTTCTCCAGTCTTCTTCATCAAGAAGAAGGATGGCTCCCTCCACTTGGTGCAAGACTATCATGTCCTGAACGCTCTCACTGTGAAGAATCGCTACCCCCTTCCCCTCATCTCTGAGCTCGTCAACAACCTCCGCGGCACACGGTACTTCACTAAATTGGACGTCCGCTGGGGCTACAACAACGTGTGCATCAAGGAAGGAGATGAGCGGAAGGCTGCTTTCTGAACCAACCAGGGGCTATTTGAACCACTGGTCATGTTCTTTGGCCTCACAAACAGCCCAGCTACCTTCCAGACCATGATAAACGACATCTTCAGAGACCTTATTGCAGAAGGTGTGGTGTGTGTATACCTGGATGATATCCTTATTTTCACAAAGACCCTAGAGGAGCACCGTCGCGTCATACGTCTGGTTCTGGAATGCCTCTGCCAACACCAGCTTTATCTCAAGCCTGAGAAGTGTGAGTTTGAACAGACCTGAGTGGAATATCTTGGACTCATCATCTCGCATGGAACAGCTGAGATGGACCCAGTGAAGGTAGCTGGAGTGGCAGAATGGCCTGTACCTCAGAATAAGAAGGAGGTGCAATCCTTTTTAGGGTTCACCAACTTCTACCGGCAGTTCATCCAGGACTTTTCACATCATGCTTGCCCACTCTTTGATCTGACTTCCAAAGACCAGCCCTGGCAGTGGACGGATGCCCAGCAGACCGCATTTGACACCTTAAAGCAGGCAGTGACCTCACAACCTGTTCTCATCTCACCAGACAATAACCTGCCATTTTGAGTGGAGGCAGACAGCTCTGACTTTGCCACTGGAGCGGTTCTATCCCAACAGTCAAAGGAAGATGCAAAGTGGCACCCAGTGGCCTTCTACTCCAAGAGTCTCAATGCAGTGGAGCTCAATTATGAGATTCATGATAAGGAGATGCTGGCTATCATCCATGCCTTTGAGGAGTGGCGGCATTTCTTAGAAGGAGCCTGGCATCAGTTTGAAGTCTGGACTGACTACAAGAACCTCGAGTACTTCCGCACTGCAAAGAAACTCAACCGCCGACAGGCCTGCTGGTCCCTCTACCTGGCTAACTTTGACTTCTCCCTTCATCATAGGCCTGGCCAAAGTATGGGCAAGCCAGATGCTCTGTTGCATTGCACTGACCATGGCACCGGAGCTGGTGACAATGACAACATTGTGTTGCTCAAGCCAGAGTTCTTTGCAGTAAGGGCACTTGAGGGTCTGGTGATTCAGGGCGAGGAAGCGTCCATTTTGGCAGACATCCAGAAGGGAAACCGCAAGGGACTTCAGGAGAATGTAGTGGCCAAGGCAGCAGCAGTGCTCAAGGCAGGTCGACCGACAGGGACCTGCTCTATCCACAGCCAGGAGTGGCGATCAGACCAAGGAATCCTCACCTTTCAGGGGCGTATCTATGTGCCAAACAACTCAGAGTTACGCCGACGGATCGTAGAGCAGCACCATGACTCCAAGGTTGCAGGGCACCTTGGACGCTGGAAGACTCTGGAGCTGGTATCACGGAACTACTGGTGGCCCCAGATGTCACAGTATATTGGGACCTACACAAGCACCTGCGACATGTGTCTCTGGACCAAGCCCTCCCGCCAAGCACCTATTGGCAAGCTACATCCCCTCCCTATTCCCAATGACCGGTGGAGTGTAGTTTCAGTAGACTTCATCTCTGAGCTACCAGATACCCATGGCTACAATGCTATCCTAGTGGCTGTAGATAGTGTAGGAAAGTGAGCGCACTTCATCCCCACCACCACCACTTGTTCTGCTTTGGGTGTGGCCAACCTGTACCAGAAGAATGTCTGGAAGCTCTATGGTCTCTCAGATGCCTTCGTGTCCGACCGGGGTCCTCAGTTTATAGCAGAATTCACCAGGGAACTATACCGCCTGCTAGGGATCAAACTCCAAGCCTCTACAGCATATCACCCTCAATCGGATGGTCAGATCGAGCAGGTCAACCAGGAGTTGGAACAGTATCTCCAGATCTTCTGCAGCGAGCAACAGGATGACTGGGACAAACTCCTTCCAGATGCAGAGTTCCAGTACAACAATCATGTACACTCTGCAACGCAGGCCACCCCCTTCATGCTGGACACTGGATGCAACCCTCACATGGGCTTTGAGCCCCGCCAGCGCCCTTCCCAGAACGAGTCAGTGACGGAGTTTGTGGATTGCATGAAGGAGGTGCAGGAGGAGGCCAGAGCGGCATTAGCCAAGGCCAAGGACGACATGGCCAGGTACTACAACCAACGTCAAACTCCAGCACCAGAATACCAAACAGGGGATAAGGTCTATCTTGATGCGGAGGACATCCAGACCATGTGCCCGTCCAAAAAGCTCTCCCACAAGTTCCTTGGCCCATATATAGTACAACATGCAGTGGGGTGTCTGGCTTATCGCCTGCGCCTGCCCTATTCAATGCGGAACATCCATCCAGTCTTCCATGTAGTCAAGCTCCGTCCCGCTGTCACTGACCCAATTCCAGGGCACCAGACAGCTCCTCCACCACCACCAGTCATTGTGAATGATGAGGAGCACTATGAGGTAGAGGCAATCTTGGACAGTCGCATGTTTTGCCACAAGCTTCAGTACCAAGTGAAGTGGAAGGGCTATGGTTATGAGGATGCATCTTGGGAGTCAGCTGAGGATGTCCGGGCACCACTGCGGGTGAAGGAATTCTATGAGTGGCATCCAGGCACCCCTCAGAGCATCTGGGGCCTGTATACACTTTCTCCAGCGCTTTTCCAGTCTGTTTGGCCTTGCCACCGTCCAGTGCATCAAGACGCTGCACCCTAGAGGGGGGGTGATGTAAGGGGACAACCCCTAGAGACCATCCTTTCCCTTTCCTATTCTTTTTCCCCTTCCTTTTCCCTTCTGTTTCTCTTTAGATACTATCTGTACATATTGTGTCCGCATTTCTGATCACCTGACCTTGCTCTCAAGGTCATCTGATCCCTTCCTGGTCATCTGACTTCTCCAGACCACCTGACATTGCCAGAGTCACCTGATGGTCATTACCAATCCATTCTCTGGCAATGTCCGAGTTTTTATCTTTTATTCCCACAGTATTTTTTCAGTGGCTTCTGTGTATTATATAGTTGATTCTCATGCTTCTGGGGCCCCAGAAGCGTCCACAGCCTGGCATAGGGATTCCTTAGACTTATTCTCTTTGGATATCCCTCTGCCAGGTGAGTAGCTAACTCCTGTACACTGTAGCCACTTGCTAATACATCTTTGGATATCCCTCTGCCAGCTGTGTGACTTTCACAGCTCTCTGAGGTCGCCCTTACAAAGCAAGCCACCCATGAAGCCAGCAGACAAGAGGATGAGACAGAAGGTGAGGCCATTGCTTACAATGAACTCACAGTCATGCTAGTGAATAGTCCTAGAAGCAATGCTATTGCTAGTACTGGCAGTCCTAGGGCTTTGAGTTACTTGTATTCCATTGGAAACATAGCTTCCATTCTAGTGAGAGCACTAACACAGTAATAGCTGCTAACTCCAGTGGCTCCTTCTTTAAGAGCAACATTGTGGTAGTGGCTGTAGTGAGGATCAAACCTGGGACTGATGACATGATAACAGTATTTGCAGATTTGGCTAAGCCTATTCAAGTATTGATACCCTTCAAAATTTATTGAGCAATTTTGAGGACTTGTTCTACTTCATAGGGGTCTTTGAGCAATGGTTGAGCAGCATTATTTTAAGTCAGTGCACAATTTTAGACTACAAAGATGTTGGGATTCCTTGTGGGAAGAGGCAACATTTCTCATTCCAGAAGATCTTTCTATTAGCAGTGATGTGGTCCAATGCTGTCTAGCTGCCATGCAAAAATACACAGGTTAGCAGTTAGAGGGTAGTGATGCAAAGGACTAAATGTGTGAATGGTGACTTGAGAAAGTCTCAGAGGAACTAATGCTGGTAAGATGCAGTTATTAGCAAGCATATAACAAAGCAAAACAGCTGATGCTAGCAACACGTATGACTAGTGAGATGCTAAGTACCTATATGGTACTGTCTAATAAAAACAAAAATAATAACAAAGTTGGTAAGCTTAACAACATCAGAACAGTTGCTAGATAGAATAAGGTGGAAAAAGAGTGCTTAGCATTAAAATTGAGCTTTGAAGCATAGCAAAGTGTAGAGAACAGAGATCTGTATGATTTTTTGATGATGGGTAAACTACTACAGGCCAGTATAGATAGTAATGTAAGTAATAAGTCTGAAAGCAGTCAAACAAACCTCTCAAGTCTGTTGCCTAAGGAGATATGGCAAGGTCAATGGTCTGTAAAGGTATAATAGTGACAGAAAGTATGATAGGTAAAATATCAAAGGGAAAGCACTAAAGGTTACTAGGTTGTAGCAGTTGTTACAAAAGTCCATCAGAACTGTAAAGAGTACCTTTGACATACACCAATTTGAAATGAGGCATCAAGATAGCCACAATCCTTCAATATATCATGTGTTTCCTTCAATAATCAGGTTTTGTATGTGAAGTAAATATATGTGCAAGATTGTAGTGCTCTGTATAGTCTGTAAAGCTCTTAATTGGGCTGGCTAAAGTGGACTTCTTAGTTGTTAAGCATGATAGTTGTTTATAATTTTTGCTAATACACTAGCAAAGGTAGAATTCAATAGCAATATAGTGTGTTGACTGCCAAGATTACAAGGTCTAGTGAGTTGTAGTCAATTGGTACTAGTGGCTGAGCATCTTGCAAGGCTTTAATAAGGTCTCACTGAGCATTGATTCTGGCCAGGAAAGAATGTTAACTCCAGTAAGCTTTGTTAGGTGATGTACTCAATGGGCAAAATTCTTAGCAGAAATCCAGAGAATGCCAATAGTTCTTAGGAAAGCACAAACTTCTGGTAGTGATTTGCAAGGTTCCCAGTATATGATTATCTCTAAGCAGCTTTTTTCAGGAATTTTTCTGCTGAATATGGTCAAGAATCTCAAAATTTGAGGTGCAAAGAATGAGCTTATTACCAGAGAACACACTGCTATACTTCATATGTTGGAATACTTGATCAAGAAGTTCAAAGATGTTTCAAAGTGCTCAGAAGATGTTGGGATTAACAGGATGCTTGGCAGAAACACCACTAACAAGTTTCCAGTCTTTAGGACCTTTAATGTCAACATTGTCTGTGAAGGCTGATTACATTATATAAAATTTCTGACTGTAGTATGAACATGACATTATCATGAAAAATTAGTACAGAATTGGTCCAACCTATAGGCAAAGTGACTAAGCAAAGGTCCCCAGATAGGATTTGAATTGTTGTTAAGTCATGGAAGACAGTGGTCTCTAATTCACAGCAACAGGCTTGTGTTTCTTCTTCATCTGCACTTCTTTTCTTGACAGTTCCTTAGCAACAAACATAGCAGGAAAGAGGATATGGGTGGAAACAGGGAAGTATCAGTAAAAGAAGAGGTTATAAACATAAAAAGTCCAAGAATCAAAGGGTTTGAATGGTCAATTGTAGCAAAATAGGAGTTGGCTGAGAATTTGTGGTCAAGAATGGGAGCAGTTATGTTTAAGTGTACAAGGACAGAATTATCAAGAAGCATAGTATAAAGTCTCAAAATATCTGTGTATAATTCAACAAGGTCTAGAAAGTTCAACAAGTTGCTAAGGGTATTGTATTCTAATGTCAATGCTAGGTCTCCAAATTGTTTGCTATCCATGGTTGTAGTGGGTGATGGCAGCTTAGATTCAAACTTGGAGATAGGTTGTTGTTTCTTGTATTGTCTACAGAAAGGTAAAGATTATAAATGTAGTCCTAAATTTGGGTTGGTAATTGTGATGTTTTTTTCCATGTTGATAAGAGTCATTACCATGCTACAAGTATATACATCAACAGGTTGACCAAGGAGGATGTCATAGGCAGGGAAGTGAAGGTTATTAATCTGCAAATATAATGTTAAGTTGCCAATTGTGCAGGAAATGTATTGTGTGGAGCCAAGCAAATAATCAAGGGTTCTATTAACACCTTGCATATTCAGAATGATGCTAGGATTGTAGCAAAGTCCAAGATGATTAGTTGCTTTGTCCTTGACTGTGGGCTTAGTAGCATAGGAAAAGGAGAAGTGTTGTTAGTCATAGTAAGAGGGACATTAACAGTAGAAGCATTGGCAGCATGGTATTCTTTAGCTTGTGGAACTTTGATGCTATTAAAGACTTTTGAGCATTGCAGTGCAAACAGTCCTTGTTCTAGCAACTGAACATGTTCTTTGCAGGTTGGAGTCATAGCAGTGATGCTATCAGGATGTAACATCTCCTATATAAGCATCTGCTGCATAGCCTGCTGCTCTTTGTCAGGATTAGCATTCAATATTAACCTTCCAGTTACAATTTGTCTTGAACTGGATGCAGTCCCATTCATCCACTCTTTTCTTATCCAAGCTCTTGCTAGCATAGTTTGGGACCAAAGTTTACTGTCAAAAGTCTGATAGACTTTTAAACCTTATTAGTCAATCAGTACAGAAGTCACTCATGATGATCTGGCATCTAGTAGCAATGCTGAGTATCTAGCACAGGCAACAGCCATGGAAGCTGTTGTGCAACCTACAGAAACTGCCACAGTAGGGCCAAGGAAATGAGACCTTTCTGATGCTAGGAGGTCTCTCTTCTACTACTCTGCTTAAACTGCCATTTGACAGTTTGAACTCAGCAGCAACACCAGAAGTACTATTTACACCCATGAAGTGTTAATAATGAGTACTCCTGAGGAAATCAAAGTTTCAGGAAGGTATAGATTTTACTCTCCCAGATTGGGATTCCTGCCACAATCTGTGAAGCAGAAAATGGATCTTCTGTTCTGGGCTACAGCTCCAGTGCTGGATACTCCTGTAGCCAGTGTAGGAGCAGACCATAGAGATGTGGGCTGCAGCTACCACATAAAGACATGCTAAAAGAAGTTGAGGAACACAATGTTACCTCTGATACTAGTCAGGAGGAGGATCATGAGACAAACCTACAAAAGCAAATACTTGCCTTTTGGCATTCTCAGAGCAGAGTACTAAAGACATCAACTTGACAATGTCTAGTGGCCTGAATATCACACCATGACAACAAGTCTGTTGTTGAAAGGAAAAACTCTGAGTACAAGGACTTGGACATGTACAAAAATGAGTACTATTTGAGGAATAGTGACAGCAAGGGCTTATTTGCCCTTATAAAGCTGCTTCTGAATCAAGAGTAATCTTCTGGATGCAAAAAGTGAGAGTTATGACTACAAGCAGCCCTCTCACATGCCCAGCACTACTTGCTCAAGACAATAAATATCTTGTAATATGGGTATCAATGAATAGGCACAAAGCATGGATCTTATGAGACTCAGGGAGTACCATGTCAGAAATTATGCCTGCATTTGTACATGTAGCAGGGGTACAAGTAGCACCCCTCACTCAACCTATAACACTAAGGTGATAATGTGATGTGGCAGAGGAATTGATGTAGCAATGATTAAAAGCACACTTATGGTGTCCCTCTGTCCAGCAGATCAAACCACTGAATGTATTTTTTGCTCACCAGCCCTCACTTAACCTTATCTTATTCTTAGACAAAGCATAGTATGCACTTCATTGATATCTCTACTATACCTTTCAAACATGGCTATGGTCTGTCTTCAAGTATCATCTTTGTCATCATTTATAAACTTCTTTGTCACTTAGCAACTTTTTTATTAAAATGCCTTGTGCAATTCCTGAGGTCTTTCATGCCATGATGATATTCTGAATGTTTCCCCAAAGTATTATGTTTACTATGCACATTCTGCCTAGTCTACTTAACTCCAAGTTCTTGGCAAGCAGAATCCACCAGACATATAAGAGTACTCATCTCCAGCACTCAAAACTGAGGCATTGTGTGCAAACACACAGAAATTCAGTAATGTGATATGTTTTCTTCCTTGGTCACATTGGGAGCAAACACAAAAAATAATTGCAACTTAGCCTGTGTACAAAGTGAAATAGGTTTTGTCAAATTTGCCCAAAATTATACCTGAAAAAGAGGGGAGCACTCCTCTCAACGCACTATGAATGATTCTTTCCATGCAAAGTAGCCATTGTTGTCTTCAATATTTATGTTTTCTCTAATACTTGCTATACTGCAAAGTGAGACATACCTTTGTCACCAAACTCAATGAGAAATATCTCATTTCTCACCTACAGTGGCTCAAAAAACTGTCCCAATGTTTCAAACAATTTGAAAGACTTTCTTGGCATGAGAAATTGACAAAAGTAGAAACTATAAATAATTCACACATTACTATGACATCATAGCTACAATTTGAGCTAAAAATAAAAACTGATTGAGTAATAAATCTACTAAAATATTCACTTATTGGGACAGTCTTTTGAACATCTATAATTTTCCAGCTTTGTCTGTATTGAGATAATAGCTGAATTGCTTGTAGGAATATAAAAAAGTCATGTTTAAGAATGGTTGGAGTTGGTTAAACCATATCTTGACCTTCAACTACTACTACTAAAGCTACTTATGCTACTCTGTGCTCTGATGCTGCCTCTCTTCTTGCAGAAGGGTATTCAATGTCATATACAGGCTAAAACTGGTTTAAGGAAGTCTACTGTTAGGAGGATTAGTATAGAAGTGCAGGAAAACAAGGAAAACCATCTTGGAAGCCATCCTGCTAAGCTCACTCAATGCAATAAGCAGGCCATTGTTTGACAAATCTTAAGTGGAAGACTTGATACAGCTGTTCAAGATACTTATTCCATCAACATCATCCTGCTCAACCCTGTCCACTCTCAGACCACCAGAAACATGCTAAAGAAGTAAAGTTTCAGGGCTGCTACAAAGAGAAAAGTTCCTATGCTCAAAACTACTCATTGGAAAAAAACAACTCAAGTGGGCTAGAGAGCATGAAAGCAGGACAGTGAAGGACTTTAAAAGGATGTCATGGACAAATGGGACAAAAATTGACAGGATTGGGTCATATAAGAAGGTATATGTATGAAAGCAAAGAGGAGAATCCATCTCAGACAAGACAACAACACAGCATGGAAGAGGAAATAACCTGATGGTATGGAGCTGTATAGACTGAAATGGAGTGAGATGTGCAGTAAAAGATGGATGCAGAGCAATACTGTGAAATTTTGGAGGGAGGGAGAGCTTTGAAAAGTTTAAGATAGAGGAAGGTGCATGCTACTTTCAACAGGACAATGATCCCAAACACACTTTTAAAAGGGCCAAAAAGTGAATGGAGAACAATAACTTTGATGGTGGTGTCCAGCTCAATCACCTTATCTTGATCCTATTGAACACCTCTGGGAACACCTCAGAGTTTGTCTTTAGAAATACCCCAAACCTGCCAGTAGTGCACATGAATTGTGGAAGAGAAGAGTGGAAGAGTCAAATGAAATTCTACAAGAGATGTGCCAAACACTAATAGAAAGCATGCCTAGAAGGATGCAAGCAGTTATCAAGGCAAAAGGAGGACATACAAAGTACTAAATACCAAAATTATAGATGCTCAAAAAACTGTCCCGATGATTGAATATCTTAATAGATTTATTGCTCAATCAGTTATGGTTGTAATTACCATAATTACATGATTGTTAGCTCAAATTGTAGCTATCATGTCATAGTATTTTGTGTGATTTATTCACAGTCTCTACTTCTGTCAATTTCTCGGGCCAAGCAAGTCTTTCAAAATGTCCGAAACATTGGGACAGTTTTTTGAGCCACTGTAGTTATTAGACTTGGACATCATTTGACAAGTTCAATCTCACTAACTAAGCCTGCTCGACACTGAGTCAAGCAAAGCTGATCACTAACAGATGTTACTGCCTTTGATATTATGTTTTTTGCTCATGCTCTCCCTTATTCTTGACTTTTCCTTTTTTTTCTTTACTCTACTTTAGCCATTGCATGCCATTTATAATTGTATGCTGTTACCTTAGCCATTGCATGCCACTTGTATGTCTATCACTTTAGCCATGGCGTTCAGCCGAATCAACCGGCGGCCTGATCCTTCATCTTCGATCTTTCACAGCCCAAGTCTACCCACGTGATAAGATTATCAGCCGATCGCGACCTTGACGACAAACAATCCATCGCTGTCTACAACAAATACTCCTCTCCGAGTCCTACATCTGTATTTACGAACTTTGAAAACTCTTAACACCGTGTCATGTCCTTCCAACAGACGGGAATCTTTCCTGTAAATCCAGTTACGGCTCGGGGAGTCTCAACGAAGCTTAGTGCATCAAAGAATAAGGTCATATATACTAGCGGCAAGACTGTTATCGTATGTATAGGACACATATGACCTGTGCCGCCTTGCACTGACTTGCGAGACTTGTAGGTTCGCGACCTGAATGTAAGCACCAAATCAAGAGATATTTAAGACTCGACTTCATCGTTTTCTTGCCTATGGTAGGACTCTTTCCTATCCAAAACATATTCAGGACATGTACATAACACAAGTGTTGCGAGATTTTCGCCCTCTGGATACTACTGTGCATCTGCTGATGTGAACGGTACTGGTAAGTATGTACATTGTTATGTATTGGCCTATTGGCGCGTAATGTGAGATACACTGATAACATATGATATGCTTACTAGTGAAGGTGTGGGACACAGTTGGAGAGGATCAGACCTTGAAAGGTGAATATAAAGTTGTTTCGGGTCGCGTGTACGTTTGTTCAGCCAATCTCACGTTAACTTCGTCACTGATGGCTTTTCTAGTAATGATCTCGCCTGGGACGGCGAAAGTAAACGGATCATCGCCGTCGGAGCCGGAAGAGACTCGTATGTATCTGATATCTGTGTGGCGAGCTTGTTGGAACTCCTTCGTCTGTTAGGTTCGGTCATGCTTTCATGATGGACAGTGGATCTTCTACCGGCGAGATCAGTGGACATTCCAAAGTATGAATCAAGAGTGTTCTTCTCCAATTTTACGTCTTATGCGAGTGAATGCATAGATCATTAATGCTGTGACTATCAGACATCAACGTCCCTTCAGAGCTGTGACTGCCGCAGACGACGGGTTGATCGTCTTCCATCAAGGCATGTACAATGCTCCGCCGTAAGCCTTCCTCATAAACACGCCTAAACAGGTGTTCCATACAAATATGACAAGGTGGCTCCTGTCTTTCATGTTTATGTCTGGTCATAACAAATCACGAACCTTGTAGACTATCAAATCCCACACGAAGTTTGTCCAAGATGTGCAATACGCACCGTCAGGAGACCATTTTGTCAGCGTAGGCAGTGACGCGAAAGTTTTTCTTTATGACGGCAAAACAGGTGACACTATCAGCGAGTTGACTGCAAATATTCATACAGGAACAATTGTGAGTTGTTACCTAAATACAATGCGGCAAATTCGAAAATCGATCATAGACGGCTGTTAGCTGGAGTCCCGATAGCAGGAGCTTTGTCACCTCTTCAGCAGATTGCACTGTTGCGCTATGTGCGTATCTGGATATGTCGAGCCGTAGATTACCTGATCATAGTCCCAGGGAACGTAGAAGCGCAGAAGCCCGTGACGACATGGAAGCTTGGTACTGGTGTTGACCATCAACAAGTCGGAAACGCTTGGAGCGGGCAGCAAGATATCGTTTCATTATCACTGTCAGGCTCCTTGAACATCTTTGATTCAAGAACTGGTCGTGGACCTTCAAGAGTTCTCAATGTAATCTGAAGTCTTGATTTTCCCGCTTTCCCTCGCTGACACCTTTGATAGGCACCGCAGAAGGCTGTCACCTCATTAGCACCCCTCAACTATACAACCTTCCTTGGCGGTACTGCTGATGGACGTGTTATCTCGTACTCATCCGAGAAGGGCGAATCCAATATAGTTGCAGGAACGAGCCACTCAGGCCTCGTCTGTGATCTTGCATTTAATCCAAAAGATAGACATATATACTCAGTCGGATACGACGATCGCGTCCGTGAGATTGATGTGGACATCTCTGGCGTATCATTCACGTCAGTGCCTTCCCCACTTCTACAAGACGTTGCTCATGTCTTCTATCAACAGGCCTTCCTCAGTGCCTACGGCGTCCCAGCCAAAGTCTATCGCCGTTGCAGGCGACGGCACCGTATTCATCACAGAGATCAACTCTGTCGAGGTGTTCCGATCCAATCAGCGTGTGCTTGAGCATAAGCCCGGCTTTACGACGAGTGCTCTTGCTACATTTGAGACAGTTGTAGCTCTCGGAGGCGAGGTATCTACAAGTAATTGGAGTTCTTGTCGGGATACTCTGCTGATGCTGGATTGATCTTCAGGACCATAAAGTTCGTTTAAATTCATGGGATGGGAGGACCCTGACAGAAATAGCGGTCCTGGAGGGGAATAAGGGGGTGGTATCTGCCCTGGCTTTCTCACCGGATGGGAAATTGCTTGCCTCTGGGGATGTGAGTTTACTTCAGAAGTGAACCCTTCTAGGGCTCGGCTGACATTTCTTTAATAGTCCAGTGGCAAGGTTATTCTATTCGACGTCAAGGAGCAGAAGGTAAACTGCGACATTTGCTCTTGCCCTTTCATTCCAGTCCTTATGAGATCCCAGTTGATTACCTCACGCTGGTCCTTTCACACTGCGCGTATTAACTCTCTAGCTTGGACAGCAGACTCTCGGCACTGTGCATCCGCCTCACTCGATACGCATGTGTATATTTGGAGCGTATCTAAGCCCATGAAGAACATTGGGATCAAGAATGCTGCTCCTGGCGGTGCAAATGCTGTACATTGGTTGGAGAGAGAGGGTTCTGCTAACCTGGCAACTACTGGTGCGGACGGTTGTGTAAGGTTGTGGCTGATCAGGTTTCATGAGTAAAGCGAATGGAAAACTCCATGTATGTCTAGATTTCTGGATTTCTGGGCTATTACTTGCTGGATATGATATATCTCATCGGACCACAACTTGGACAATGAATGTGTTCTTGATCATATGCCCAAACCTCCATGATAGAACCTGTAGAGGACTAGCGAAGCCATATGTCATATACTAACCAACTGTCCTGCAATTCCACGAGGCTGTATCTTCCCTTCCTTCCTGCGCAACCTCGATCTTTGCAAATACCAGAACTCAGAAACGCTGCTTAAGCCTCTTTTAGGTAACGATAACTAATTCCGGACAGCATGTGGCCCATGTAGGAAAGAAGTGACGACGCACCTTTTTCGCGATAAAGGTCCTTAAGAGGGTAGCTAGAAATATGTTCTTTCAGGCCGTATAGGGCCGTATACTCAAATACTCTGGCGAATTGCCGCAACCCACATCTTTTAGTTCCAACGTCTTTACAGAATTGTTCCGAAACGGATCCGAAAATCTGTTAGAGGGCTCTGAGTGCGAAGGAGTAGGTGCATGATTGACTCCTCAGATTGTCTGGAAGAGATTGTTTCAGAACAGGAAGACAACTCTAAGCATACGATCAGAAACAAGGACACTGACATTACTGTAGGTGCAGAGTACGTAATACAATTTCTTGCGAAGCATAGACTAGGAGAAAAAAGAGAAAAAGAGAGAAAAGGAAAAGGAATTTAACCAGATCCTTATGCCATCTCAACGTCCTGGTTGGACGGCTCAGGCGCAATAGACGCTTGCTCCGTTGCCACAACAGGCTCAGCATCACCCATAAACGCATCCAACTCCCTGTCTAGTTCCTCCGCTGTCTTGGGCTTTTTAGGAGCACGAGGCGCGTTTCGAACAGGTCGAGATCGTATAGGGCCAACGCCTCTTCGACTGTGATAAGATGCAAACAGATAAACGGAAGATCGAGGACAGAAACAGTAAGATGACATACGGGCCCGAAGGTGTCTTGACGCTTGAGTCGTCGCGGCTCAGGCGGTCGAGAAGTGGGGGCTTCTGCATTCTGTTGATGAGGGATGTCGGGGCGCTTACTGAACGAGGGTGACGTGGTGGCAACGTATCGAAGGCGATTGACATGGGTTGTCCTAGGAGCTACACGTCAACTTTTATGTTCAGATCCACAGCGCACAACATCCCAGGGGTGCTGCAAGCTGAAGAAAAAGGACTGTACCCCTGGCAAGGATCCCATCAAATTGTTTCTTCGCTCTTGTTGCTTCGGTCGCGGTTTCGAACGAGATGATGGCAGTACCTGAGGAGCGGCCGCTGCGGTCGTACTTCAAAAGGAGCGACGTAAAACCGAATGAGAATAAGGAGTAGGTCGGTGTTGGCTTCTTATTCAGGTGAAGCTCGGGGCTGGCCGTACCCTAATAAGTGGTTCACGAACTAGCGTGCCAATCTGTCCAAAGATTGCCTAAAAACGATTCAATAATCTTACATTAATCTGAAAAAGACAAGCGAACAGTAAGGTCTTTCGGCGTAATCTCGTAGTGCAGATTTGAGACAAGGAGCTTGGTATTGGTAGACGCGATGGGGGCAGGGACAACAACAGTGCCTCTAGGGCCTGTCGGAGCCTTGTCGTGTACCCATCGACCGCTGATATCGACTCGTGTTTCAGGACGCTGTAATTACTTAGGGCTGGTGCACTTGACAACAAAAGAAACTGAACGGACTGCATAGGGCTTTCGAGCACCACGTCGGAAAGAGGACATTATGGAGAGCGCCAAGGAGCACAGACAGCAAGACTCAAACAGTGAGTCAAGTGACTGCGGAAATACAAACGGAGTTGAAAAATATTGCTGTGGGATGCGCACAAGTACCTCGTCATCACATTGGAGAGTCCGCTCTTGTTCCGCAGTAACTCCAGCCGTTGTGATCTTGTCTCATGTTCATTGACCTTCTACGGAACTATCATGTTTTGTGAGAATCTTCTGAGTGTCACCCTCTTATAATTTTCTTCACCTTAAGACACAAGGCTTTTCTCGATCCTGAGCGTGATGCGGAACAACCAATTGGAAAGGCTACAAGTTCTATGGAAGGCGTGCTCGAGTAATGCGCATGCATACACAGTAAACTTATTGCTCAAATACCGAGCTTCTTTAAGATCCGACGTCTTAATTTCAATGACTCGATCCCGGACATTTCTCTTGCCTACCCGTAAAAAGCTTGTCTTTCCAGGTAGATCCACTCAATCAATCCAAGATCGTCATATCTGATGAGGTGGGGATTTCCTCAGCCCCTTCCCGTCGAACTGCAACCAGAATTGTCCCCCCTCATTCAGGCTCTTCCATACCTGAATCCACTTTCTCTTCCACTTCCCGAGCTCATTGTGCTTGTCCTCGTGTCTATCACAGGTCTACCAGAGTTGAAAAATTCGAATCTTGCACACCCTCTCGCTGCAGATGCAGTCAGCCGAGTCCACCACGTTGAAACTTCTGCAAGACTTTCACTCTGCAACGTGATGCATTCTTCGACGTTCGATTCTTGATAAATTATCACGGAATTTGGTCACCTTCATGAAGTACTCAATGCACATTCCTTTTTGACATCTCATAACACATCTTTCACTGACAATTCGTTATGCCCTCGTCGCGTCTCACCATGGAATGACCATTCTTGTCATCGCGGTCTCCACGTCATCTCTCCTTGAACCTCTGTTTCGCTTTCAATTCATCATTTCCAATGCTCGCGACAAACGATTCCGCTGCCAATTTTCTAAGGCCTCTCTTTTAGGCTCCCTTCGTACGGCGCATTATATCACTGTTTCTAGAGAACGGGGCGCCCATGAACTCCAATGATGAGGAATTTGATGAGTTAGCGCGCAGACTGCAGACTGCAGACTGCTATATATTGAGCTCCTGTGTTTCGAGTCAGCCTGCCTTCGTCAGCTACGCGTAGCCCTACCATCACAAAAGCATGGCATTCGTGCATCTCTGGCAGCTCTAGCGTCGTTCTTGAAACAATGTCCTAATTTGAGATAGATTGCTGTCACGGTGGATTTGGAGGCGCATTCTGTACCAGTGGGGTGACAGGAAAGCTTTGAGAAGCGCGCGAGGTCATCGCAGCGTTCTTAGCAAGGCACTTCCCTGACCTCCGAAGTGAGTTAACGTTCCCGCTCGATTTTGCGGAAGGCTCAAATAGATCTATACTATCGTCGCTATTGTATCATGAAGATTATGGTGAATTGCGGCGAGAGAGAGAAGAACTTATGTGACATAAAAGTCTTTGCGATGGAAGACGAGTGTGAAGCTGGCCTAGCAAAGGAAAAGGTACTTGACTTTATTTTCATTTTCCAACCTAATCTTTAAACTGAGAGTAATGACTAAATAACGCATCCCCAGTGTCCGAGCTACAATATTTCCTTCGTTCTGTTAAGTAATGGCGATGACACTAGCTCTGTCAGCGGATGATGGTGACTCGCAGCTCAGGTAGCACTAGCAGTAGTAGTGGAGCTGTTAAGAGCGGCTCTAGTAATGCCAGCCGTGACGGCGCCTCCAGCCACAGGTCGAGAGAGTTTATTCTCCCCAGCATTGACGACAAACTGCGCAATCTCAAGATGTTCAAGATTAGCGTTGGCTGCATGCGGTGCGACAAGTTAGAAAGCCGCCTTGATCGGTTTAAGAAAAGATACGTGCTGATATCCTTCATGCCAAAGAAGGTAGCATTGAGAGTATTAGGATCCATCGTGATTGTGAAGAATCCCCGAAATGAGCCTTCGCTCCACTGGAGCTCGGGGTTTTTGGTGACAAATTCTTTGGATATCACGTCGGCATTGGCAGGGGAAATATTTGCGCCGAACGAGGAGGGTGAAGTGACTGCGGTTCCAGCGAGTTCAACGCCGAAAGCACCATTTCCAGTGATTTCGTCATAGCTGGCTGTAACATGAGACATGCCATAAGCAAGCGTCAGATTGTTAAAGCTTACGAAGTGTCATTGGGACCTAAAATAAGAATGGATGACTATGACTGTAAGCACGAGAGGGGGACGTCAAGCGTACGGGCAAGGTCGGAAACCCAGTTGTCGTGACTGTCTCCCGACATGATAACGGTGTTCGAGATACTGTTGTTAGAGAGGTTATCAAATAGACGGGCACGATTCTTGCGATAACCATCCCAGGCATCCTACAATTTGTCCAGGCTCAGCCGATACTAAATACCTCGCTCCCTCTAACGAACTCACCAAGTCCACTGAAAGTGGGAGAATAGGCAGTCAGTTGTGCTCGTTTTCGCATGAAATCGCTTACCAGATCCTTGAAGTGGATCGATGAGCTGACTGAAGACGATCTGTTGCCTGTGATATGTGAGTAGAGAGCTAAACTACACTAATTCCGGACGAACCCAACAACACGCCAGACGGCATTCCTCTTCTGTGATTCTAACAGGGTATCATAAAACCCTTTTCAAGGCTAGTTAGCGACATTTTCACTGGCTTATTCAATTTGACATACATGCTTCCTGTTCAGCTCCCATGAGAGAGCGGCCCTCCTCATCCTTGACGGAATCAACAACTGTGGCCGGTAAGAAAGTTGAGAAAGTAAAATTTTTGAGTGGAAGAGGAAACTCACGAGCTGAAGATGATTAACATGGTTGTCAAAATCAGGGAAAATATGCACACCTGTATTATAGCCGAGCTATGATTTGAATCAGCACTCGTGGAATGACAAAGCTAGTCAAATACCTACATCGGTAATGTCACGATCGTAATTGCCTGTAAGACTAATAAGTAATTGAGATGCAGAGGGAGTCATGATCCACTCACGTGTATCGAGCATTGTCAAGTCAAGGAGCTTTCCAACCTGGAAGTTCCTCCAGATGCGAAGTTTGTCGTCCGCAGTGACCTGGCGGATGGGCATCCACTCATGATAGGCCCTGACAGCAGCTAATTTTCTGTCCGTGAAGCAAGCACCAGAGTCGGAGAAGGAACATCCAGCTGCGGTGTCATTAGAGTCACTAGTTCCGGCCTTCCAACCATTGTTGGCAACCTAGGGTGACGCATTCTGCGATCAATAGAGAATTAAATAGAGGTGGAAGAATGAGCTACATACTTCATGATCGTCCTGTTCACGAAGCTTGTGTCAAAGATAGACAGAGACCATGGCCGAACTCACCCTAGTCAGAGATGTAAGGCACCACATACATGATCCTCTATTGAACTGGACACTCACCAGACAGTGATCCAAGGATGGTGTTGATGAGCAAAGGCAAGGCTGGCATCAGTTCTATACTGGTTCAAGCGTTGGCGGTAGTCCTTAATCGTAGCAAGCTCACGTCCCAACACCACACGGCCTATGTTTGCGCTACTCGAACATCAAATAAAAGACAGAAGTACAAACACAAGGTCTAACCCGTTTCCGGTGGTCTCGTAGATCTGACCAAAATCAGCGGAACTGAGCTGGCTTTATCATCGACAATAATGAAACCTACATAATCACCGAGATGAATGAAGACGTCGGCTGATGTATTCTGAGCTGCGACACCGTAAGCGTTGAACCAACCTAATAATTCTATTCAGATATCTGGCCTGTCAGAAAGGTGGGAGGTTAGATTCACCAGCCTGGAACATGGAACAAGAAAATACGGCGAAAGTCATAGGTTTTCCGCCATTTACTTCTTCGGCGGGGGCTGCGAAGCAGTGCATGAAAACATGAACAATTGTATGTTTTGAATACTCCTTACTGTCGGAACTGGCGAACGTCCTAGTGGCACCAATGGGAGAGACTGAAGCAGGGTTGGTGCAGTCGGCAAACTGGAACCAGTACTTGGTATCAGGTTCGAGCCCAGTGGCCTCGACCTTGAGCGTCCAGTCGACATCGTAGCTAGTAAAGGCAGAGCCAGCGTCGGCAGGATTTCCGGACAGCTCAGGGTTGTTGAAGACTTTGTAAGTGACACAGACTGGGACACTCTGATCGGGAAGAGAGGTAGAACCGGCAGGGGAGATACCTTGGGCACGTGTCCAGAGGAGGACGGAAGTGTCCAAAGGATCGCCACTAGCGACTAAGTATGGAGTCAAGCAACTAGATGGCAAGTCTCTGATATTTTATACATACCACGATGGGTAAAGTTAACACCGCCACTCCAGATTACCTGGGACTACATGACGTAAAGTCAGAAGGCGGGCATATAATACAAAGAAAGCTCTGTATACGTTGCTAAAGTTTCCACCAAAGAAGGTGAAGTAATGCTCATCCTTAAAAGGCGAAGCGTCTTGGGTCTGCCTGCGAGCGAGAGCGGCATTCTGAAAGCGCTTCTCGAGGCTCTTGGTGTTAAGCGAGAGCTGGAGGACTCTACATTAGAGTACAATGTGCTTCAAAGAGCCGAAAGACACGTACGTGAGGCGCGTTAGTAAATGGGGAACGATAGGCCAAATTTCTATCCAAAAACTGTGTGGCGTGGGCTCCGATAGCGAAGAACAGGACTAGAGTGGACAACATGATACTTCCGCTCATCTCTTTTACCACATTCCTTCCAGTCCTTATATAGCTTGAGAGGGGGAGGAGCACGTTTGCTTGCTTCTGCAATCAAGGCTCCGAATAGATGGAACAAATATAGAACCAGGTCAACGCAAGAACATGTCGTAACAAACGTTTTCATGTCATCAATTCCAAGTATCCTTGATCGTTGATGCAAGGCCGAGGTCGAGTCACAGATGCACATGACTGGTTCTGGTTTCCAATGACAGTGAAGACTCTCTCTTGTGTCGTATTTGACGACATTGCACGTCATTTTTGTCCAGCAGTGTACTATTCAACGATTGGTAAGACCAGGAAGGGCCGCATAGCATTAGCAGGTCAGGCGGTGTCATAGTACTTCCATTCAAGAAAGGTTCCTCACACGGAGACAGGAAATTGGTAAGATGTGATTGGACGAGGAATGCTTTGATGGTGCCAAGAATCTCACCTGGATAGCAAAAGAAGACCGAGCCTGAGAGAACAAGCGAGTTCCCTCCCGTCATGGTCTCGTAACTCTCGTTCAGAGTGTGGCCTCAAAGCTCTTCTTATTTGAACGTATTTGTTCGCTTCCCTTCCTCAACCATACTTAAATTTTATTTCTCTGTCTCCCTCGCAATGCTTCGGCTCAGGGCAACGTAAAGAAAGGTGCGATGCGTCGCGAGTGAAGGACAGTACGTACTCTGGTTCTCGAAAGGGTCTATCAATCTTGTTGAAACCTTCCTCCCGCCTAAGCATTCGAACTTTATTGGCTTGTGCATTTGAACGACTCGGACATCTTTAACTTGAAGTCTATGTCACTATTCTAATAATTTTCTCCTTAAAACCTCTCGGGCATATGCCACAAAACCCTTTTCAGTGGGATCAAGCCATTCCAGCCCCTTTCTTCTGAGTTATAATGATTTGGCACTTGTCAGGTGGCATGCACGTGTTGGCGGCGCGCGGTTTGTTTGTACACCATCAACCATTCTTCAGGTCGTGCCAACGCAGCGCTTCATGGGTCTGAGAGAGGACTGGATAGACTTTTCTGGAAAGTGAATCCCTATACCAGGGGAAATTTGCTTTCCGAACAAGCAGGTGATGGGTTCGTGGGATTGATTTTAGAATGTCGTCGACTCGGATCATCAAGGACATTCGGTATTTGGCGGCTAGGAAGACTTTTCATCGGGTGCACGACCTTAACGAAGCGCGAATTACAGAGGTGACAAAATTTACAGCAACATTATAGAAAGGATCAACCAGAATTGCATTATCAATAATGTGTCACTAGGATGATTGCCAAGGTAAGTTCATCATAACGTGGTTCCGTCAGCATAGTATATTTATGCCCCGTGTCCATCGGGTTCGGTGATACCCAAAATGGCCACATCACCAGTGTACTTGCTGTAAGCGGGGCAAATTTCATCGTATGATGCTCAACAAAGGTAAGCGAAATGAACTCCGAAATGGAGACAATGTGATCAGGACACTCACGAGGAGGACATTTGAGACGTGCGGTTATATCTTCAGGATCTTCAGCAAAGACGATTGCCAAACCGCTTCAAGCTATGTTAGTCCTTTGGTTATTTGTTCGGCCACGCGAGACTTACAGAGGGATGTGCCAGTCAATATGGCTGTTGTGGAGAGTAAATCTCAAAATACATCGTTCATCGCCCAGGAACTCACCAGTGGAGGAACCAAGGACCAGCATTGTCAGTAAAGAAGCGAACCACAGTGAGGTTGGTATCAAAACCCGTAGGCACAGTGTCTCGACGAGCAGGGTTGACCCAGTTGTACTTGTTGCTCAGGGCATTCTTGATTACCCAGAAAGAGTGCTATCACACGTACATTGTCAGCAATACATACTTGATTAAGATGATTGAAAAGGAGTTCATACTCCATGCAGATGAAATGGATGCTGTTGTAGGTAAAGTTAGGCTAAATCGGACAGATTTCAATCGTCGCCGAATTACTTACAGGTCCACCTTTAGTAATACCATATAGCTGTAGCTCGACAGAAGAGTTCGCTTTCAGTTTATAAACACTTCCACCAGGCATCAACTGGTCTGCGTCATAAGTGCCGTTGAGGATTTGAAGTAATACTGGAACACTAGGCGATGTGTAGGGGGTGCCATTCATGTCAAAGAGATTGATGTCTGGATGCCATGTTGATTTAATTGGGATTACGATGTCTGCGCCGCCGAGCTCTGGTTTTCCGGGGGGTTGTGGGCTCTCGACGGAATTGAGGTCATCCTCGTTGAGAGGCTGCGTGGAGCTCTCGTTTGTTTCCGGGTCCATTTCGGGAGCCCCTGCATACCGAAGGATAGCGGAATTGCGCCCATCGTCGAAACCTGGATATCCACGCGGAAACAAAGGATCAGCACGAATCCAGTAATTGCTGATTGTTTGATTTGCATGCATGATGGCGGAGTAGCGCTGTCCAGCGTATATCCAAAGGGAATCAACGATGAGGGGAGCGGTGTACTCGCCATCAGTTTCGATAATTGTCAATTTATGACCATGAATTGAGAAGTTAAATGGAGCGTCGCAAGCAAGACTGACGATGCGGAAGCGGTATCGTTTACCAGACTGGACGTTGATGACAGCCAATGGAGACAATGTATTGAGAGTTACTTCGATTCGCAATGACCGACCATGGCCATTTATGAGAGTGGTTAAGGAATCATTCGAGAGCAGAGGAGTCGGTGACGCTGTATGGATCCTGTATATGAATTAGTATTCAATGTTCACTGATGACACTAACTTGACAAACAAACCAGTCGGACAGAGTAATCAGGGTTGACTCTGTGGTAGAGTATTCAAGTTGTCGGTACAAGCGATGCGGAAGGTCAGAATTCTTGTATGACACCACAGACTCGGACTTACCGTCGTCAACATCATAATCCCCAGTGTATGGATCATTTGGATCGTAAATAACGATTGCTCCACGAAGGCCGTCACAATACTGGGTAGCTGCTGAGACGTTGGCACGAGACAAATAAGGGGGGTTTCCAACTTACAGTAGTGAGAATGGTACCAAAAAGTACCCGCTTGGTTGATGTCGAAGTCATAGACGAACGAGGTGCCTGGTATAATCGGACATTGAGTGACCATGGCAGTTCCATCTGCCCAATTGGTTCTATTCTGGAAGATACCGTGCCAATGCTGCATAGACAAACGTTAGTTCACGATGGGTCACTCAGGGTCAAACTACTTACGATGGTCGTGGCTCGTAGCATTCTCTCATCCGTCAAAGAATTGATGACATTGATTCTGAAGTGATCTCCCTACTCTGTGTAGGCAAGGGTGGACGTTTCAAAAAAGCTGTCATTCATACCTTTTTGCCAAAAATCGTGGGACCAGGAAATGTTCCGTTCGCCAGAACAGCTCTGTACAATATGACCAAAATGATTTGCAAACAAGCTCTGACAAAACATACGGGCGAGGGTACATATCCGGTTCGATGACCTTGTTCACGATATTCAAACTGGTCGAGACGGTGGCCGCTAGCGTAACATCTAAAACAGCAAAAACCCAGAGTCGGAAAAAAGTCCCAAACATTTTGTTAGGGGGACGAGCATGTAAAACCGAGGTAAAGCATCTTTAATAGGTGCGGGGATCCGGAACTTTCATCCGAGGCAGAGGGAGGTTTACGAGCTTTCATCTTGATTCGTTTACGCAACTTTAAGAAATTTATCTATCCTGCTTTCGGCGTTGAGTGCTAGTTTGGAACTCGGAACTTGCTCAACTCCCGGAGAAAGCTTGAGGAAAGAGTTGGCAAGCTTCTTAGTGAGCGCAATAACGGTTGGAATTGTGCAGTATGAGATTCTCACGATGAGTCCTTGAGGTCGACTCCCCGTTTAAGAAAAAGGCCCCTGATCCAGGCTTATGAGCATACTAGGATGAAGGCTAAAAGGACATCTTTCTTTGATGGGGGTCGAGGTTTAGCATGAGACTATAGGGGCAGCGCTTTTGATGAGAGTAGAGATCTATGAGCATTGGGTAAGTACTTTCACGGAATTTACAGCACGGAGGAGATTTCGGCATAAAATGATGTGAGGTGGACGCACAGACAGGTTCTTCACACACTTCTCAATGTAGATTTTGATTTTTGACCCGCTGGAAGAGGCGCATCCATTACTCCATCCATTACTCCATCATAGTGATTTACAAGTCGGGCCGGGCTCAGGAGGGCTCGGGGTTTTCAACTCTCAACAAAGCCAGTCCGGCTGGACCCGAGCCAGGGACTGGGGCTTGAGAGTATGAGTAATGGCAAGTAAATAGAATAATTGAAAGCAAATGAATACTAGAATATTGTTCTTTTGGCCCAAAGTTGTTATGGCCTTTGAGTAGTGAATGGCTCATGAGTCACGTCATGCTCATGTCATATTTACGTGCGAGTTACTTCTGTGCCGGTTCAAATAGGGCCGTAAGCGCGCCGCTGAGGGATCTAGCTGAAGCTCGACGGTCCAATGATAGAATAGATCCTAAGAGACTGAGTGATCCCAACAATCCCAGAAATGGGGGGGGACGATGCGATACTTCAAACTCCGATTCAAAAGGGGATCAAGGCAAACTTGGCGTGGAGGTGTTGCATTTATGAACTCGGCGAGACGCAAAGTATCGTTAACACGGTTTGGCAAAAGGATGAAGGACGGTCTGATACCTCCAAGCCGCCTTCAATCAATGTATATGACGCTAACCTTCTTTTGGTGCAGCTCATCAGTAGGGTTACCCGGACCCGCAATGTCAAAGATGTACGTACCCCCTGACGAGCAGAGGAGGGGAAAATAGGAACCCGGGTTGCCGACCTCTCCTCCAAAAAGATGACAAAAACTACCCCCATTCAAACGATTTCGCAGGCCCAGAGACTCACATGAAAACCACATGAATCTCCAACACACACCGAACTCTACAAAAAAAAAAAAACGAGGGGGGGGGGCGGGGAAGTAGAATATCGGTCGAAAATACTTTGACATGATTTGATATTATGATGGTTAAAACCAGGGACTCACACACATGAATCCAACACACCGAACTCTACAAAAAAAACAAGAGCAAGGGGCGGGGGGTGGGGGAGTAGAATATCGGTCGAAAATACTTTGACATGATGATCCAAAAGGACGACAGGCATAAACCACCCCCGTTCCTTGTTCCATTCAAAACAATTTCACAGGGCCACGCGCATACGAAATCACACCGGGCCCAAAACCAGAACATAACATTACAGACTCGGAAATCACACGAGCCAGACAAGGAAGAACAATAAAAATGTGTATATCGAATCATTAAAAAGAAAAGAAAGAAGAAGAAGCTCCAAAAATAATATGTATGTATGTAATTGCGTGAATGAATTCCTTTGCAAAACGGAAAAACGAGAAACGAAGAAAACAGGAAAGACGAAAGACGAAAGACGACATAAGGAGAGAGAGAGGCGGGGGATATATATATACACATATATATATGGATATAGCAGACGCCAGACGGACAAGAAAGGAGCGGGAGGGGGAGGGGGATGTACCAAAAAAAAACAAGAAAGAAAAAAAAAAGTAACAAGCAGTAAGCAGGTGTATAAGTGGTCGTGAAATCATTGATCATCGTCATCGTCATCGCATCGCGGAGAGACTTTAATCCTTTTACTTGCCAGCAACATTAAGCGCGAGTGCTTTTTCCCTCAAAACATCAGGATAACTATTCATCAAATGCGCGAGTGCCCTCAAGTCTTCCTGATCCAGCAACGCAATCGTCACTTTCGGCTGATGGTCATCCTCGTCAACATCACATCACATCATCGAAAAACAACACATACAGCTCCTTTAATCCCAAACGACTTGATAATCTTAAACCTAACAAACAAACAACAGTCAAAACCCACTCCCCCCCCAAAAAAAAAAAGAGAGAGAGAAAACATACAACTTATCACCCAAAAGCTGTTTCTGCTGCTGCACCTGCTTATCCTTCAACCCATCCACAAACTCATCCGTAGCCTGCACGACCATCTTATCCGCCTTTGGCAGCCCCGCGCCCGTGCCCGTGCCGCTCGCGATCCGAATAATCTCACTCGCAGGCAACTTTGCCAGCGACGCGATCGTGATCATACCAGGTGTGCCGGGAAGCGGCGAGGACGCAGCCGAGGGGCCACGAGAGGACAGATCGGGCGTCTTGGGCGACTCGTCGACTAGCCTCGATGAGGACGACGATTTTTTCGCGTGCGGCGTCGTAGGTACGACAGGCACAGACGACGATTCCTGCGGCGCAGACTTTGTCGACCTCGTTTCCTCCTGCTCCTGTTCCTGCTCTTGCTCATCTTCCCTTCCCTCCTCATTTTCACTCTCCAACACAACCTTCGCATCCGCCAACTTGACCCTCAACACCTCCACATTAAAAAGACACATGGCCCTCTCCCTCTTCGGCAGACTCATCAGCAGATCAACAAGCTCCGCCTGCCTCTCATTCTCCAACTTATTCACCGCGCTCAACATCCTCTCTCTCTCCGTCGTCGACGCATGCGGGAGTGAGGGCGACGACGTGCGCGGCGGGCTGAGCGACACGGGCGTGGACGGATGTTCCGGGGCGCTCGCAGCCAAGAGGCGCGAATCCTTCGAAGACGAAGGCGAAGGGGACTTGGGCGCCCTCAACGTACTCTTTAGCGTATTAACCTGACTCTCAAGCTTAGCGGGGTCCTCTATACACTGTACTACCTCGCTCAGCGCGAGACCGACGAGGGCATCGACGATAGTAGATAGATCCGCGTCGGGGACGTTTTGGAGATTCTTGACGCGGCGGCTGAGTTCGCCTGTGAGGACTTCTTTGCGGACGACGGGCGAGAGTCCGGAGAGGTCGTCGTACCGCATGGGGAGGTTGAGTGTGCCGGAGAGGGCGGCGTTGAAGTAGCTCCCGGAACCTCGTCTAGGTCTTTCGGATGCTCCACCAGCGGAAACAGGTGACAGAGCTGCTGAGAGGCGACGGGGGCTAGAGAAACCTGCGTAGCTGTCTCCGGCTTCGCTGGCAGCAGGACTGGTGGCGCCGCTTGCGCTCCTTGGGTGGTTGTTGTGGCCAAATCGTTGAGCGAGTTTTTCCTGGCGTAATTGCTTGGGCTCGTGGAGACGAACGACGATTTGCTTTGTTCCGAGCTGGACGCCGTTCATGGCGTGCATCGCGGTGCTTGCTGTTGAGACACACGGTGAGGAGGGATATGGGACAGGATGGTTAAAGTACCTTGTGTGGGAGTCTGGAAGGAGACAAAGCCAAAACCGCGGCTCTCTCCAGTCTCATTGCGCATGACGCGGGCACTTGAGCAGGTTAAGCGACCTAGTTTAAACCAAGTATAATGACATTACCTAACGATCTGACCAAACTGGAAACGCAGTCAAGAATTGGTGCAAGTATATTGGACAAAGGGGCTCACCTGGCGAAAGTGGCTAAAGAGATCATTAGAATCGATTGAAGGGTCAAGATTCTTTGTTGCAAAGACGATGAGTGATGATTGGACAAGAGAAGTAAGAGTAGAACTTGCCTTGCAGAATAGATTGCACGGGTCGATGAGACCGCTGTGGCTGGTGGAGCCAGGACCATGGAGGGGAGCGAGCTGGACCTGCTGGCCTGGGCCGTGGACGAATGCGGGAGGAAGACTGGCGCGGACAGAGTAGGGGCTGCCTCGGGGCGATGAAGAGTACTAGAGTGGAGTAAGCAGGGACAAGAGGGCGACGAGGAGCGAGTTGCTGACCTGAGGAGAGTACGGTGCAGGATAGGAAGGAACAAAAGGAGGGGCGTTGGTGTTGAACTCGGTGGATACGGCACCACTGGTGCGGCGGGCCTGGTAGACTTGGACGGCGATGTTGTGGCCGTCTAGATCTGCGCAGTGCATGGCCTCCTCGGCGGCACGTGCATCGTCCTCGTTCCAAAACTCGATGGTGCCAGTGTCAGCACCAAAATGGGTCTGTGTGCGTGCAGAAGCGAGGGCGCCAAAAGGACGGAAGAGATCATAGAGCTGTGCGTCAGTATAAGCTGGGGGGAGATGCTTTACTAAGCGTGGGAGAGCAGAGGGCGGGGGCAGGGGAGTTGGCGGGGACGTGGGTGGATACGGGGAGAGGACGAGAAGGACGGGTGGCTGAATGGCTGGGATTGGGCGAGACTGAAGGGTGGCGAGTGCCTTTTCGGCTATATACGTGTGTGTAGCTGTAGACTATCGTAGTGCAGAGACATAAACTCACCCTTGTCAATGTCCCGGAACTCGATGGTCCCCGAGAGGACGTGACTGGCGGCGTCGCGTGCGATCTTGGGCCTGAAGGGGCCACACGACACAAATGCAACAGCAATGTTCTCATCAGTAATATACGCCGGGATGTTCGAAATATACAGCAAAGGCTCGTGGAGGATTGGATGTCCGTGCGGCCCTTGCATGTCGTGCTCCATCGATGGTGGGTCAACAATTTCTTAATAGCTTATCTAACTATTTGTACATTTCTAATAAACATAGTTTGTCTAAATACTTCTGCAAAAACAATTCTAAGTCTCCCTGCATCATCTCTTCAATCGAGAAAATTTACTCACCATCTCCAGGATGAAGCCAGGGGAGGGGGGGGGTATCATAACTTTATGGGTGACGGCTGTGCAACCGCCTGTCGACCACAGTCAGCATCCAACCCACCAATCCCCAATCCAATATCCACGTACCGACGAATTGACCGTGTCCGTTTCGCAACTCCTGATCTCTTGGCCACACTTTTTATCCAAGGAATCACATTATTCCTAGGAATCATCTTGGCCCACCTACTCTTCCAAGTCAACACATCGTCAGATCACATACACTGTATCAACTTACCCAGCCGTCGATGACTCTTCTTCTCCTTCTTCTTCTAGTGAAGGCGCAACTGCCGTCTGCACATGCGAATGACTATGGCTGTGCTGCACTCTCTGCAGACCCGACCCATGAAACACAGGAGCCGCAGACACCACTTGTATCAAAGAAAACCAAAGCAAGACGACGAAAGCGAGAATGATTTGAGCCCGGTTTCCGAACATGATATCTTTTGTGGGCTGTCCTTGTTGTTTTTCTTGTCGTGAGTGGGGGTGGCACTGGCTCCCGTCTCCAACCCCGCGCTTAAATACCAAAAGTCATCTTGTGTTCTGTTCTGGATTCTCGATTCTCGAAGCCCCGCATCTACGCACGCATCCCATCATTCGAGAAGGCCTGCCTGGCTGCCTCATCGGACTCGGACTTCCGGTCGCCCAGGCCCGCGGGCCCCCCCTAGCAAAACAGCTATGTGTCACCGCGCCCGTACGGATACGGATACGAAGAAAGCAAAGAAAAGGAAACCGCTTCCCCACAACGAGAAATCTCGAATGGATTTATCCTTTCTTGGAGAATACCCATGCCCTCACCTCACGTTGGCTCAAATAAAAGAAAAAAAAAACCTCCATGCATCCCGCGGCGCCCAAAACCATAAACCAGATCTTGAGTTTCTTTCCAAATAACGACAATCCATATCATGACAATCAAACTCGTATGTACATCACCGCGGGACCAAGTCTTTCAAACTCCAAATGACATAACCCCGTGCGTGGTGCCTTTATGCCCATCTCCACCGATTCCCACCCAGCACGCCCGATCAGATCAAGCAGACACCGGTCATTGCACAAGCGGAGGGACGAGGGAAGGTGGCGAAGGGGAGGATCAGGGCCCTCCTTGCGTCTCCGGCCTGAACCTGAACCTGCAAGTCATTTTTATTCATCTACATAGGAGAAGTGGATTCCCTTGGTGGATCCCGATAACGCCAAGGGCAGGGGATCGATTTGGGATCACTTATCCATGCCATGCCATGCCATGCCATGATGGCTGTCTTGTGCAGATCTGAGACTCCCTCCGTGCTGTCTGTCTGTTTGTGACAAAGTAAACCCGGTCTCTCGGATGCGCCACGAAATGACCCGCGAGTTCTTGGCGTTTGTATGAATGATCCAATGGTGGGTTTAACGTCACTCAGCACCTGCCAGTCCTGTGCCTTGGCCCTTACCCCAGCCAGGGTCCCCTCGTCGATTCGAATCCCAAGTCTTTGTTTTGCCTTTTGCCTTTGGACATTCGTGATCACTGGGAAAAACAAGAAAAAACAACGAAAACGCCAAGTTGAACCAACATTTTAGATGTCTAGCATACCTTCCTCGCCTCGAGATAGTCGTACAGATAGTTCCATCTCAGATGTCCAAAACCTCAAAAGTGTCATCTTTCCCTACGACACCCTTCGGCTTCAGACCACCCGAAGAAGCATTCAATGCTCAACGTTCATTCATGCTTTTGCTGTTCCTTTCTCTCTATTTCTTATTCCGCCATTCAGTGTCAGAGTGTTTGTTCTTCATAACCCCAAAAACCCCGCGCGGCACATCACATACTCCTATGTAATCTGCCTGCTTGGGTAATGACTACTCAAAGTCCTAGGCCCTGGTCTGGCTTTCGGGGGTGCTGCTGAGTCACACACACATACATACTTAGTCTATGTATCACATACGTACCCTGAGAAAAAACTCGTGTTCTCAGCCTCGAAGTTTGACTCCTCGGCACTGAGATCTGATAATCTCCATAGTAAATAAACTACGAGATGGACGAGGGGTATTGGCCTCGCCGTGTCACGCACACACATACGTACTTGCGACTCGGAACTCTTTTCTTCCATCTCCATCTTATTCTCAGCTTCGAAGCCTGAAGCTTGACTCCTCGGCACTGAGATCTGAGTACCATCTCCACTATGAAATGAAAAGAGAAAGCACTCGCCATGCAAGCAAGGGTTCCTGATTCAAATTCTAATTCTAAAATAAAGAAAAAAAAGGAATGACGCCGACGCCGATGCGCCGATGCGTCGATGCGTCGATATCCTCTCCAAGACCCATCGTCCTGGCAGACGTCACACACATATTCTATTCTTCGCGTCATAGAGCAAGTCAAGCGGCGACGACGACGAGTCGGGATCATTCACATAGAGAAATAACAGAAAGGGAAAGAAAACATAACATGATGCTAAATGACAGAAGGGAAAGCCTCAACGAATTGAACCTTGGCGTGCACTGCACATGGGTTCTAGGCTACGACTCGGACGTGCCTTGAAATATTATCCTGATCCAATTCCTATTCTTTCTTCGCCTTGGCCCCTCCTGAGACCTCCGACTACAACACCCACCCCCACTCAATCCGTTCTCCACGCCAATCCTGAAAAATGAAAAAGAAGCACCGCGCAGAACTTGAGAAGACGAAGGGGGTTCGTGCTTGACACCACCGAGGCTAATATATATGATGTAACTCCAGACCGACCAAGATGCACGACAGACTAGACTGGTAGTATTGGTCATGGCAGACGTCATACACATACATACACTCAAAAGTACCCCTGCTTCCTCACCCATCCCCGTCCATGACGCTATCAACATCGACATCCGGATAATTCTTCAGCGGGTCCTTCCTCAGCGCTTCCATCTCAGACGCCGAACCTGGCGTTTTTGTTTTGCCAGCAACGACGCTCTTCGGCTTCATGACAGAGTCAAGCGGCGGCTGCAGAGGCGGAAGCACATGCGATGTCGCGGGGGTAGTCGTCGTAGTCATCTACACAAAAAAAAAGAAAGAAAAGAAAAGAAAAGAAAAGAAAGAACATTCTTAATAAGAGAAACACAAAGCATAAACGAACAGACACAAACTTCATCACGGAACGGCATGAATCTTGGCGTGGACGGGATACCAGACGCCGGGGCCGCGGTGTCCTGCTCACACCCAAGACCATCATCAACAAAGGGCACAAACCCACCCTTCGCAGGCGTCTTGTGAGGCACGTCTCGTCCTGATTTAGTCTGCGTGGCAGGAACAGGGGGAGGTGGAGGCATATCCTCCGGTGATGGGTCTCTAAACACAGGTATTCTCGACCCCGAGGACGAAGCAGCGACAGACGAAGAAGGCCCAGACTTGGAACCAGACGCGACCCGTTTCGTCCGCTTGACCGTCGTGCCTCCGAGGGTCTTGATCTCTGGCACGTTCTCTTTGATCCTGGTCTTACGTGTCCCCACGTCTGCCCACATGTTTGACTCTGAGGCTTGCGATTCGGATCCCGTGGGGTCGATGAAGATCTGCAGAGGGGCGTTGGAGCCGGGTGTGGGGCGGGTGGAGGTCGTGGTCGTGGTTGTGGGGCGTGAGGAGGATGTTGATGCTGATGAGATCCCGACGCTGCGGGAGGAGGAGGATGAGGTCAGCCGCGTGCCAGATATTGCACGGGAGCGTGAGCTCGATCCGAGGACGACGCGCGCCGGAGCTGGAGCAGCAGATGCAGGCGCAGCAGCGGCAGGTGGTACAATCACATTAGACATCATTCTTTTGCGAAAATCGTCATGCCTCGCTTTCATGTGGTCAAGAGGCTCGGCGCGCCGCGCGATCCCTAGGGCATAAGCATCATCGGCGTCTTTCCGTCTGTCGAAAAGAAATTTTATTTTAATTTCGATTCACAATGTGCTTTTTGCTCGTCATGTGCGCTTAGGGGGGGCGAAAGGGACTTTTGACTCACCGGCCGTCCCTTTCCAAAACGGCAGCATATTCCTCATATAGCAACGCATGGTCTGTCCCTATCTCGTTTGCAATAAGAAACCGGTAGATGAGCGTGGGCCGTTCGACGAAGCTGGCATAAAGAAGCCACAGCTTGAGATACTTCAGGTCTCTCCTCCATCTCCCTCCGCGGTCATCCTTGAGCACTCTCGTGGCCTCTTCAAGAAGTTCGAGAAGTCCGGACTCGACACTTGGGCCTTGGGGATAGTTTTCGATCGTCCAGTATACCAACCGGCAATAGGCCTCCAGGGGGTCGCCGTCCTCTTCGTCATCAAGCGCGAGCTCGACGTTGATACGCAGCCGGTTCCGAGTCGCAGATAATTTCGAGTCTCTTTGCGCGTGTGGGGTCGCGAGAATGGCAGAGAGCGCAGTCACTCGCCGACCGGTTCCTAGGGGTTGAACATTTTCTTTTGCGGCTTCAAGAACATCACAGTCAACAATTGTAGGTGAGTTGTCCGTAAATACGTCGTCTTCTGAAGACATATTAATGTTTAAGTATGTTAAGAACCGAATTGAACATTGTTTAGACAAAAATTTGCACGTGACCGCGACAAATGAGAAAAATCGCGTTTGAGCCCGCCTGAACAAATCGGAGCTCTTGCAATCGGTGAACCATACCCAGATCTCACGATCTCCACGAGAGTCGTCTATAATTCCTAGCCACTGGCATTTTCCTAGAATGCGGTGCTCAAGGTACCTGAAAATCCTTCACTGATGTTTTTTTATACCGAGTTTCCTTCGAAGTCTTCTTGATCAAAGTACATACAGTATCTTATTCTATCCCGAGTGGCTTCTACCGGAGCTCGTTCCTAGTAACTCTTGCGATCTCCGGTCATTTTCTTTGCTCGTCGTCGGTAGTACCTTGACCGACATGGCTCATGTGACGATGGACACTATTGTTACTCGCATTTGGAAGCGAGCGGCGCATCTTCGCCCGACCTCGGAGGGAGTCCAAGCCTGACTTTTAGGAGCAATCAAGACTTTATTATCTAGTCTCATACATGAGGCCTATTTAGGGGCTCCATACGAGTGGGTCAAGCTTCTCATCGTCTCAACCCGCTCATCTAAGCTTCTGCGCCTCAAAAGCGAATTGCACTCAGCTTTTTGGAATTCTTATTCGTCTTAGACTTGCATGCTTTCTGTACTAAGCCGATGAGGCGAAAAAACTCGACAGAATGACTGATGCCGAAACCAGCTCGAAACTGGATAAAAATCCGTTTTGAGTGGGTATCATCTTTTCACTGGGTGCCCCTTCATGTCGGCTTTCAAGTCTCTTGTGATCGTCTGCTTGCTCATTCACGCAACTTTTACTGCACCTGCTACTCAGCCTCGTCTTGTCCCCCTCGACAACGGCCCTGGTAACCCCGATTCAAATGCCCAACTTTGGGATCCTGCATCACCGGTTGTCCCTGAACCTATCCGTGGAAAGTTGGGCGCGAGCATAATCGGGCCTCAGAACATCGATATAGAACGACAGAACGCAGATCTTTTGGCTCCACCGACGACTGATCATGGACCAGTGGAAAATTTGAAGTGGCCCTATTCTCTGAGTCATGTTCGTCTCAGTGATGGCGGATGGGCTCGTGAACAGAATGGTATGTTTGCATATCTCAATCTCAATCATAATGTTGATGTTCCCCGTTAATCCAAGTCGGTGTCATGCCCGCGGCGACCGAACTGGCCGGTAAGGGCTCTTCAAGTTCAGAAGCTGTAGACAGTGAAAACGTCATATATGATAGGTGTAAACATGCGCTTGAAAGCAGGTGCTATCCGGCAAGTAACATTCTACCATGCATTCAATGGTTCCGTAACCCCTCGCCTCCTATTAGTGAACTACATTGGCATAAGACTGCAGAAGTAAGTACATTCACCCTCCTCAGAGACCGAGTAAAACAAACAAGCTACAACTTAGTGGGCGTACATGTTGAAGGTATCTAAGTCCTGTTGTCGTAAATTCAATTGGCTGATCCCGCCCAGGGCGGAGCCAGGATTAGCACCATGACCCCTGAAGGCCAAGTCTTCGTTGGTGACGTCGTGAGTTTGGCAGATCGTATTCACCTCATACCATTACTGAATTAGACCCAGAGTGAGGGTGATCTGTGGTATTTTCCTGCTGGAATTCCCCATTCCGTTCAAGCGAAGAATACCACTGAAGATGGAGCCGAATTTCTCCTGATTTTCGACTCGGGTAGATTCTCAGAAGATTCAACATTCCTCCTGACAGACTGGCTTGCTCACGTGCCCAAGAGCGTCCTCGCAAAGAACTTTGGAGTGAAGGATTTAACGGCTTTTGACCATATTCCAAAAGAGGAGTTGTACATCTTTCCATGTGCGTGTCAAGACAGTTTTTTAGACAACTTTCCTTAACCTCAAAGGTAGCCGCTCCACCTCCTGAAGATCCCATTGGGGATATGGCTATACCAAATAATACACCTAACCCATACATTTTCCCCCTCTCAAAGATCAATCCCACTAAGGCGCCAAAAGGAAGCGTGAAACTCGTTGACTCGAGGACTTTCAAAGTCGCTGAAAAAATAAGTGCGGTAGAAGTAGTTGTTGAAGTTGGAGGCATGAGGTAAGTTTCAAGCGAGTCACACGTCTGAACGAGGTACTATTTACTCTGGTCTAGAGAGCTTCATGTAAGATTTACGCCAGTGCATGAGCAGATAATTATCTGGACCATTCACGCTTTCCTGACAGTGGCACCCGACAGAGCCGGAATGGACTTTCTATATGTTGGTCAACCCAATGGACAAGATGAATTCTATCTGACCCTGATCACGTAGCTCTGGCGAAGCGCGTGTGACCGTCTTTGCCTCACAGTCCAATGCCCGTACATTCAATTATCAGGTAAAGATTTCTCACGCTGCCCCCGGCTATCATTGTCTGAATCATCCCCCAGGCAGGCGACGTCGGCTATGTTCCATCGACCTTTGGTAAGCCCATCAAGGATATCCAAAACTTTGGACAAGATTGCGATGCTTCACGATAGGTCATTATGTCGAAAACACTGGTAATACAACGCTTAAGTTCCTCGAAGTTTTCCGAGGAGGTGAGTCTGTCATTCATCTGTACAAAGATGTCGCTTACCTCGACTAATAGGCGTTGTTCAAGATATCTCGCTGACCCAGTGGCTTGCGCTTACCCCACCATCACTTGTCAAAGCGCACCTTGGGTTCTCGGATGAATTAATAGGAAAGCTCAGCAAGGTCAAGCAAGAAGTCGTGTAAATTCCGAGCAACAAGAAAGTAACCGTGATGGTTACTGAGATTTTTTCATTTTTGTCGTTAAAAGAATTCATAACACCATCAAAGAGCTTGTAGCACAACATCAATCCGATGAAGTATATTAGCCTAAAGTCATGGGACATAACGGAAATCCGGGGCCTGCAAGAGAGTCAGTCAAGAGCATCACAAGGAGTACGACTTGTGCACACCTTGTCGGCCAATTCAGAAGTATCAACGCGAGCATTCAAATCAGGTTTGCCGTAGACCCTATCTCGACGAGCATTTTCAACACGATAGGATATCTGTGTATCATATATGAGAAGTAAAAATGAAGAACTCATCTCATCCTTACACTCAATAGGAGGCAGCACACGGCGGCGAGGAATAACAAAGCACAGCCAACTAAAGTTAATTGTCAGATAAGCTCTATCAACCATCAGATAAAATGGCACCAACTCGTGAATCCCTTGCTAGAGTTCCGGCTCTAGTTAGGGGTACATATCTATGTCAAATATTTCTAATTAATACTTACATATACGCTGGACCCTCTGTCTTCGGGTATAAATGTGATCCAAGAACACTTCCACACTGGCCGATGGCCATAAACATAGGAATTCCCGTGGCTTTTTTCGTTTCCGAACCTAGATTATGAGCAACTTATGTAGAGGCCTGATGAGAGAAAGAAGATAAGCAAGAAAAATGGGGCTTACACCAGGCAATTGTTAAACCAATCGTCGTGTAGGTCCCACTGGTGATGCAGAAAGTCGCAAAATAGCGGGCATGATTATTTCCGCGAACGACCAGTAATAAGCTTAACAAATTAATGATGCATCATCATCACTCCGCACAATGCAAAAGAAGAAGAGAAACGAACAGGTAACCAATCCCGCCGATACAACAAGACGCTGTCATTAGAAGACCGCGACTTTGTAATTTATCGGATGCATAGGAAAACATGACAAGTACAGCGGCTGCAACAGCGTAGGGTGGAACCGTGAATAGCTGTGCGCGTGCATTACCTCACGAGAGTTTCAGCCGGCTGTTCCTCGCTAGCTAAGTATGTGTAGAAAACTTACTGTACCCCAGAGTTGTCAGGATGGTGGGCAGGAATGCGGAAATAGAAGCCAGAGCACAATTCAATCCAAAGTAGATGACACCTCCAATATATATCTGTTAAAGAAGAAATCTAGATCAGTCAAAATTACAGCGCTGGAGAAAAGACGAACTCTCCAATCCTTGAAGGCGAGCACAACATGAGCTAATCTCAAAATCAGTCACAGCAAAAAGATAGAATGGGGAAATCCGGGTTAACACACCTCGATTAACCACTGCTCCCGTATCTCCACTTGTTGCCCGGTTCATTCTCTCCACGGCAATCTCACGTTCCCTTGCCGTGAGGTATGTTGTAGACTCGGGACGATTTGGGAGAAAGAAAAACGTCAGCACGCCTAGCAAAACAGCAGGTACTCCCTGCATATGCATAGAAGTGCGTTAAAGAAGAGGAAGGGACCCACGTCGATTGAAAACACTTGAATGCACTTACTTCAATGATGAACAAGACTCTCCAGTTCTCGATGTTAGCATGAATGTTTTGAACACCAGACGCAAGTAGTCCGCCAAAGGCCCCAGCGACTGCTGCGAAGCCGAACCAATAAGCCATCTGCATTTCACTTCAGCACACACAGAAAAAAGTTCTGAATTTCAGAGGTCGTTACCCGCAGTCCCATTTCTTGTTTCGTATAAAATAGAGCTTTCATCTAAAGTGAGTACGTCCATCAAACAAGAGAGAAGCAAAACACCTACAGAAATAAAGAGGGATCGCAGGCCCAAATCCAGATTCAAAGATGCCCAAAAAGACTCTGGACGTCAACATTGAACCAAAACCAAAGGCAGTAGACTATTGTATTCTTGAGCTATCAAAAAGAAAAGAAAACTATCATGTAACCTCATACCATCAAAGCTGAGGAGATACCCCAACCAATAGCAGCTGAGGCCATCCATGCTCGTGGTGGGACTAATTTAGATACGATGGTGGCCGGAACTTGACATAAGATCTGTCACGAGGATCAATGGTGTCCATCATAAAAAGTTGATAGAATCACAAAGGAAAAGAAGAAAACGGAATTGATCCAGTCAAACAATACTCCGGTCTTATCACCACCAAGGATGTCATCGTCGAGATGTTGAAGTCGAGCATTCCCAAGGTTTGAGCGATCAAGGTCTGAACAAGTAAATAGGACATGAGTAAATCAAGGGTTGCGTTGTCAGACAGCAGACCGACAAGCAAAAAGGTAGAGCAGGCAAGTAATAGGCAGGATCCGGCGGTCGAGTTTCCGAACAAGCCTCTTCTCCTCTAGTAATCGCTCAAGCTCGGCTTGAGAGGTCTCTCTTGATACGGTTTCTAGCTTTTCGTCATCTATAGTCAGTTTGAGGCCCTGCTTCTCGTCAGACATGGTGGTGGAGCACAAATAGGTGTACGGCAAGTCTTGCAAGAATGAGTGGGAGAAGGATAGGAACTAAAGAGCTCGGTCGAACTTCCTCTTTGGAAGGAGCCTCTATTTATCTCGACATTGAATGTCACGTCATTACTCACCAAAATGTATTGGCCTCTAATCACTCGGCCTTGCGCTCCAAAGAGTCGGTTCAAAAAGGGCCTTGTGACCATACTTACATCAAGGGAATCATCTAGGGAAGGACAACGCAGAGACGTAAAGTTCAGGTTCATCCGAATCAACATGGACAAGTTGATTCGGGACGACATGCCCAACAAGAACGTACTTCACTTCGTCAGTTCCATGTAGGGAAAATCTAATCTTAGATGAGATGAAGGTGTCAGCCGACAGATGAAAAAGTTACCTTGTTATTTATCTTCTCAGACAACATATGTACTCATCTCGAGCGCAGCACTCTTGTGGGTTTCAAGGTCCATCACACGTTAATACAGTAGACATTTTAATCTGCTCATGGGAAACCATTTCCAGAAATAGGACCGCCACCCGGTCCGGACGCCCACCTCAAAATTAATCCTAAACTTAACTATGAGGCCCAAGTGCACAAAAATCAAGCTGTAACAATACGATTAAATAACAAAGCGGTCAGAATAAAGGACTTAGGTCAAACCATTTTCACTATTATCCGTCCCATTCGGTGACACCGATGTATCTCATCCTTCAGCAAATGTATGGTCGGCATTTATTCTAGTACTTCAGGATACCTGCCGACAGGGATCCGTCCCGAAACTATACGGCGGAGCAGAACTGCCAAATCTAGAGATTTCTGCATAAGACCTTAGCGCACTTAAAATAGAAGGAAAAAAAGGATATCATAAAAATCCCTTCCTTGGGCGATTTATGTAACGGGCGATATACGTAGCTATCTGTAAGGTACTCTCAGTAAAACTGAGAATCGAGAGGAATTCGTTTTCCACGGGAATCGTAGAAAAATGGATTACAAAGATCAAGTCAAGATTTGTCTTGTTCCTGTGGCATATATATCAATCAGCCCCACACGACGTTATGGCATTTGGTGTAGACAACTCGGAGTAGAAGATCATCTTAAAAATGGATACTCGGTCATCTTGGCCGTACCTTGCAGTTCGGACCAGTCATACAAAAAATGTTTCCTCAGCACCAAGACATCATTTGCATTAGTAACTTTGTAGGAAGATGTGTATACAATGCCTGACGCACTTCCAGCTAAGTCCGAGCCTGAGCCTGATCGTCGAGCTTTGGTTTGTCACGCTTGTCGATTCATCGCAAGGCAGAGTTGACAAGGGCTGCTCGAATGGACTTTAAACGACCCTCTGACTAATGTGTGACATATACGAGATGTCCCGTCCGAACTACAGAAGTTTGCGATTTTTCCAAGATGTAAGTATGTAGCAAATTCCACGCTCCTGATCGACACACTTTATCTCTTCTCCATCAGACTCTCGGCAAAGAAGATTGTCACAGTACACATGATATACTCGGAGATGAACCGATTTGTAAAGCCGGATAAACAATGGGTTACCGTGGAAGGTGTCCAACCACAAGTCCGTTGTGTCTGAAGCAGCCACAAGCCTGATTGTCAAATAAAATGCCAAAATATTCCACTGGAAAGAATTCTTGATAAGGAAGGACAAGGCGTAGCTATCTTCTCCTTGGAGTTTGATATGCACACAGTATGTCCATACTACGACCGATTATGTTAGTAGCTACCGCAGCTTACTAAGTCGTGAGAAGTAAACAGATAGATGGTTCCTTATACATGCAACTACGCAGGATAGGATAGAGAACCCCAAACACAGACAACACTCGATCAAATGGAGCTTGAAAGTGTACTTTTATAGAAAACAAAGACTTTTCAATCTGTGAGCTTTATGGTGTCTTCTCATAAAAGTACTGGGTATGTGAAGGGGCAATCTTACACTCCTGGGCAAAGATGTACAAAATAGACCTTGGAGTTTCTATCGTCTGTCGTCAAATTTTATGTGTCAGGTCATGATGCCTTGTTAGTACAGCAAACTTCTGAAGTGGGAAGGAAGAAGGAACTATGCAGCACAAACCGGTTGCCTATGATGTAGACACTCCAAAATTTCAGTAATTTGCACCAGGTGTATACAGAGCTGTAGCTTTGAAGATAAGGAATACTTCAAATCCAAGTTGACGAAATAATTTTGCTGCATTGCATGAGTTTAAAAAGGAAGTCGTATGCCGTATAGAACCCCATGAGCGGAACAACTTCAGCTCCACAAAGCCTCTTTAAAGCTATTGCAACATAGATTAAGACCATGTGATTGGTCATTAGAAGCAACGAATCCGCCATAAAGAGGAACGATTAGGCCGATATCTATCGGGATGCCGAGAGGCATAGAGTCAAACGTGCAAAGACATGTTTCGGACCTGAAATAATTTTGCTCTCAATAGTAGCACTTCTTTTTTGGTAGTGAATCTTGGTAATGGATCGAAGTCTCTACCTAAAAAGTGAGCTGCCAAGAGGTATCAGTTAGAAAATGACCATATCTCTCGACGGTTTAACGCGATATATCATATGCCTAGAGGGCTTCTCCTGAAAGGCATGATCTCCAACTGATCCGGGTAGTAGCAGAATATGTCAGGAAAAACCCTGGACGAGAAAAAACTGCTGAAACAGGTAAAAGAGGAAAATTCCCGGTTACCTGCGAGCACATGAGTCCAGGTTACTCGAGGTACCGATAAAGCAACGACATGTGGCCGTCATGCGCCACGCTCTTGACAACGGAATTTGTAATGCTCGCAAAAGGCGTTAGATAACAACAGAATACCGATATACATAAAACGCGAAGAAGCTCTGACAACAAATTTTGTGACATCCTCTCAACACATGGAACATTGGAGGCTAGACGTGCCGATGTAGCGACGACAGGGGGACATTATGCCCCATTTCTGGATCGTCTTCGTCAATGGAGTATGTAGCGTCCATGGACCGGGTTTCGAACCGAGGACAAACGACCAGAGGCGCATTAGATCATGGAACCTAATTACCTGACCTCAGCCTCCAGGAATTTGGATCCATAAACAAGCTTTCCACGACTCAATGGCGAAATTCAGAGAGAGATATAACACATACCTAGCACGAGTTTGTACTATTGTACCTAGCAGGGAAATGGAATACATCGACAGAGCTGTAGGTTGAGCCATTAATGACTAAACCTGACTCCTGAGCAACTCCTGAACACTGAGCACTGACTCCTGAGGCCGGGGGCCACGGGCCACGTCCGGCTTCAAGGCCGAGCCGGAAAAACACGACGTGTTTTTGGGGCACGGTATCTCCCAGTTTCTCATTATCCCGCCCGCGAAGACACCCCAGTTATCAGCCTGATCCTGGCAGTTTCGAGCAGAGTAAGGTTTGACTGCGGTGAAAGATAGGGATGAAGTAACCAGAATCGGAGAGTCATGTTGAGAAACTTGATTGCAAAATGTTAAGAGCGATAGAAGAGGGACACTTCATAGGTCGGCAAATCGAGGCATTATACGACGAGTCCGCTGGGCAGCTCAGGTGCTTCCAGAAGGTATAGCCGTAGTGTTAAGGTAAAGTATTTTGCGTAATAATGAGCATAACTATAACTCCTTTGCCAAGTGCCAAGGGAGTAATGAAAAGTCAGATCCGACACCATGGCCGCGGACGCGTTCAGCTTGAGTTACACGTGACAACTGAGCACGCAATCGAGCGCGTCGAGCACGACATCGTCTGAGTTTGAAGGAATAGTAGAAATAGCAAGGATTTGTGCATTGTTGCAGTTTCGTTCGCTCTTCCATCGTTTGCGCCCTGATGCATTCTCTCTTTTTATAACCATCTGCGTTGGAGTCGATATGTTGAGAGACTTACCCACTGAAGCTTCAAATTCCAGAATTGTAACCAAGTCTTGGTGAACATCATCGCGGATCTTTTTGTTGAGGTGTTGGTCCCCACTCCATCCTGCAGCTGTAGTTGCCTTCTATCTGCCTACTTTTCTTACGCATCTCGTCATCGCAAGCATTCGCCGTCACGTGCGCTCCGTGAACACCCGTAGATTGCGCTCGGATCTTCATTTCTATTGGTGGCCAATTGTGTGGTTTCCGGTACAGTACAGTCTTGTCATGTTTATTTGAGATGCCGAGGATAGGGAGAGGATGAGGGACGAGATGCCCCGAATCAAACTCCAGAAGAACGCGTCTATCTAACGGGGTCACTGTCTTTCATGGATTCTGATAAGAGAAGACCACGGAGTGACTCCTAGGGTCCTGGCATCCTTCCATTCTACGTCAAGACAAAGTGATTCGTTATCAATTTGGCGCCCCGCGGCGTACCGTCCGGACGATAGGCTCCGACCGTTCCCAATCCATTCCCAGTTTTGGGGGTACAAACCTGAAGGGACTTCGGTGCTTTGTACGTGTTATTCGTTAAATTTCGCTATAAAATGTCCTTTCGCCCTACTGTATTTCACACCTCATCTGAGTCCACAAAACCAAATTGTCCATTCCTCTTCACGTCATGCTTTCACCTTCGTCTTCATCTTCCTCTCTTGACTCAGTTTTTGACCGTCCGAACTCACGAGCGACCACTCCGTCGTCCGTCGTCTCTTCACTATCGTTGCAGGAGTCTGGGCGCATTGCCTTACAGACTCCGACAACATGTCTGTTTGTGCAGTCGGCAACAGTTGACGTGGACTTCCTGGCGTTAGCCTTCAACACTTACTCTCAAGAGGGATGTTTGGGGCTCTGTGTTCCAAATGATGCGAGTCCACAAAGTGCCTTGCCGTTCAGCGATAGAAAGAAGATGGTCACAACTTTCGGAGGTCATACATTCAGAGTGGCAATTATTGGTGCCAATCAATGCTCTATGAAACGAGAGGACGTGGATCGGTCAATAGTAAGCCTCTAATACCTAAACTCGACGCCCAAAAATAAATGCGTTTTCAGTCCATCTCAACTTTTCCAAATGTTGCTCAACACCTTACAGCTTTTTCGCTCGCTGGGCTCCGCGCTGTCACTTCCATGCCTCTGGTCGGCGGCTATGTTATATACACACTTGAGCGGCCCCCTTTCAACTACATACCACTTTCGATGACTCCTTGTTTCACTCTTTCCTCTGAGCCTTCAAGCGGCAACGTCCCCACCCTCGAAGAGTGGAAGAATGTTTGGGCAACTTGGGATCTGATCACGCTCCAGATGATCCCTCGAGAGATGCTCCACCAGAAGCCTATCGATCTTCGCCACAAGTGTTTGTTCTATATCGGACACATACCAACGTGAGTGATATTGCACCTCAATGACATAGTATAACCCATATTTTCCTTATGGGTGCATAGGTTCCTTGATATGCTTCTGTCCAAGGCTATTGGCGGAAATGCGAGTGAGCCTCAGTACTTCTGGAACATCTTCGAGGTATGTGCATTGTAAACCCTGCAAGCCTCCCTCATATCATACAACAGCGGGGCATCGACCCTCACGTCGACGACCCGGATCATTGCCATGTAGGCTTTACGTGTTCACGAGTAGATGTCGTACTCACATTGAACTCATCAGAGCCACTCCGAAGTTCCAAAGAAAGATGGAGATTGGCCTGACCTTGAAACTATTGTCAGTTTCCGTGATAAAGTCCGCTCTAGGGTTATCGAACTATATAACGACCTTCAAACTGGCAAGCATCGCCTCACACGTAACATCGCCCGGACACTTGTCATGACCATCGAGCACGAGGGATTCCACATCGAGGTAAGTTGATCTCTTTTTCTCTCCCATCCTCTTCATGCTCAACCGCCTCGTATCATAGACATTGTTATACATGCTCATCCAACGTGCAGGCTCCGGTACACTTCCCCCTCCAGGATTCACTACGCCCCCTTGGGAGCTCTTCGCCCAACAATGGAACGCAGCCCCTACGCCATCGACATCCACCGTTGTCGTTGGTCCTGCGATTGTTTTGCTTGGTCATCAGGACTCGGAGGGCGACGATGCGATATCCGGTGTTGCGGAGGATGTTGACAATCATGTGTTCGGATGGGACAATGAGAGCCCTGAGAGGAAGTTCGAGGTGACGGCGTTCCGTGCTGAGTGGCGTCCTGTTACCAATAGTGAGTTCGAGGCTTTCTGGAGGGCGCAGGGTGCAGGTCTCTCGAGGATCCCTGACAGTTGGGTGTACGAAGACGGGGAAATGAAGGTTGGTTATATCCCCTCGTGGGCTACGTTTTTGTCTACATTGATTATGATTAGGTCCGAACGATGTATGGACCGGTGTCAATGAAGATTGCCCGGCATTGGCCAGTGCTCACCTCGTACGATGACATTCTTGCATATGCTCAATCAAAGGGTGGTCGTCTTCCAACGGAAGCTGAACTCCGGCTGTTCCTTGACACATACGAGGTAGGGCATGAAGGCGGGTCCAACACGGGTTTCAGAAATTGGCACCCTGTTCCGTGAGTTCACCTCATTCTCTTCCTGTCATGGGTCGCTGACCGCATGTATAACCAGTGCAACAACTGGCTTAGAATTCATGAATGGTAAGGGTTCGAACGGTGGTGTGTGGGAGTGGACTTCGACCCTCTTCGACACCCACGAAGGCCTTTCGCCAACGAAGTTGTTCACTGGGTAAAGATAATCATGTTTACCACTGCGCTTGCCGACCGTCTTACCTCTCATCAGGTACTCCACCGATTTCTTCGACACCAAACACCATGTTGTAGTATGTCTTTTTATTCCCTGTCCTTATAGCTTCAAACAATGCCTCTTACACAGTTGGGAGCATCATACGCGACCATCCCTCGATTGGCTAGTCGTAAGACAGTCAGAAACTTCTACCAACACAATTATCCGTATCCTTGGGTGGGAGGACGGGTTGTTTACGATCTGTAATGAGTTTGTCTTGCTTTCATTTTCCTTTGAACCAGGTTGGCTCCTCATATATGCGCGTCGTCCCTCCTGTAAATAATCTTATTTTTTTTTTCGTTGAGTATATTGTATAATAAACTGTTTTATCCACATGCAGTGGAAACTCGACTTCGCAAATAGTGTAGTCCCTTGTCAGGACTCTCTCGCACTCGTTCTTGCGTATGCGAGCGGCCTAGCTTCTCGTGAGAGAACGGCAAATTACTTTTGAAAGAAACTGATTAGTGGGGCACGATTACCCAACCAGTGACTCTATCCCATATCTCACTAGAACCAGAACAGTGAAATCTTTGTGGGCACACACACATATCTAGAATACTCTCGGCACGAACACTTATCCGGGCGGGATCGTACGATGCTCAAATTTTGCCATCACGTGTCATAAGAATGCGAAAAAAGCGCGGGTTGATAGTCCCTCTTAAAAGTCAGTCCATATTCAGTTGCGTTCTCACCTGATCCCTATCCTTCCTTCTGTCTCCTCCAACGCGCTCCTCATTCTTCTGTGTGAGTGGTATCGTCCGCTTTTTTTTTTTTTTTCGTTCAACATCTGTGGTGTTTCGCTCTGATGTTCAAAATTGATATCATCTATGTCCCTCTTCAATCTCTCTATCTCTTGCTGGCCAGCGTCTGACCTCTCTGTTTTCGTAGAAAAATGGCTACGTCCTCTGCTGATGGTCGCGTGGGAAACCGTATTGAGAACTACAACGGCTTTTGGAAGGAGGACTTAGGAAGGGAAGATGAGGGCGCAACGGAAAAGCGTCTCGACAGCTACACTGAAGTTGTGAACGGTCAGTTCTTCATTCAACACATTTCTTGATGCTAATACTTTTTTCATTAGGCTATTATGATGGGGCAACAGAGTTGTACGAGTACGGCTGGGCCCAGTCCTTCCACTTCTCGCGTTTCTACAAGGGAGAGTCCTTCCATGCTTCTCTCGCCCGCCACGAGCACTATCTCGCGGCTCAGATGGGTCTCCGTCCTGGCATGCGTGTTCTTGATGTAGGTTGCGGTGTCGGTGGTCCTGCTCGTGAAATTGCCCAGTTCTCGGATGCTACCATTGTTGGCTTGAACAACAATCAATTCCAGATCAACCGAGCAAAGAAATACACTGCTAGTGCTGGCCTCGATAAACAGGTTACTTTTGTTAAGGGCGACTTTATGAAACTCGTTGAGCAATTTGGCGAGAACTCCTTCGATGCAGGTAGGCACATAATGAGTCAATCCATGTGTAAACCCTTCATCTTTCTTTTCTAGTTTACGCTATTGAGGCTACCTGCCATGCTCCTTCTTGGGAAGGCGTTTACGGTGAAATCTTTAAGATTCTGAAGCCTGGAGGAGTTGTAAGTAATGTCATCCACCATGTCATCCATTCATCGAATTGATTTGGAACAGTTCGGCGTGTACGAGTGGTGTATGACAGATGAATGGGATCCTTCTGTTTCAGAGCATAAGCGCCTTGCTCACGAGATTGAAATTGGTAACGGTATTCCTGAAATGCGTCCTCTTCGTTTAGCCCGCGAAGCCCTCAAGACCGTCGGTTTCCAAGTTGAGCATGAAGAGGACTTGGCCTCCCGCTCCGATCCTATCCCCTGGTACTACCCATTGGAGGGTGATATCTCCAAAGCGCAAACCTTCTGGGACTACTTTACCGTCTGGCGGATGAGTTGGAGCGGTAAGCTTGTCACCCACAATGCCATCCGTCTGTTGGAATGGTTCGGGCTTGTGCCGAAGGGAACCCATTCTGTTGGTGAATCGTTAAAGGTGGCTGCTAATGCCCTCGTGAAGGGCGGTCAGACAAAGGTTTCTTCTAAAGTTTCTGATCGCCCTCATTATCCTTCTCACGATTTTCTGACAGCTCTTCACGCCCATGTACCTTGCAGTAGGTCGCAAACCTACCAATTGAGACTGGAACATTGTTAGAGAACCTATATACCCTATACCCGAATATCCATAGCCGTAGCTTTAGTGAAGATTTTTTATACATTCGTGGGATGCGGTTGAGCGTTGGATCCCCGAAAGAAATCCCCGAAAGAAATCCGAACACGAGGTACCTCGGCACCTTCCGATCAAATATCTAAAATCCTCAAGACCAGTGCCACCTGTTCATGGCCAGCGATCCTAGGGTACACAAACCTAGGCTTCCTAAAGCCTACACTCCCCAACAACTGACGTTTCTTAAGAGGTAGAAAGAAATCTAGGTCCTCGGGGCGCCTCTGACAATCTTCCTCCGCAGCAATCTAGTAGAATTTGAACGAAGGTCCCAGGGCTCAATCAGAGGGGATGCAAAGAAATATGCCTTAGAGCGGGCATCGGATTTTATCACGCAGTTCGGACTACCACCTGAGTTCATCGGCGTTCATGAAGCAGAGAACAAGTTCCGGGAGGTTTGCGCAGGCTTCCTCCGCAAAGATATCCACTCTAACTCCAGCCTGATACTCTTTTTAGCAAATTTACAACTGGTTTAAGAATACAGTAGGTAGAAATCGACGCAAGATTGAAGGCAGGCCGAGGTCTGGTGCTAAGAAGGTGACAGAAAAAGGTAAGGTTCATAAATCTTCCGCAATCATGGTTATTGTCTCATTGCCCGTGAGGCACAGCCCAAGGGAATCCGAGTGACATACCTTGGAATCCCGTACCAACGACGATTATACCATATACCCATGCAGAAGCCAGTTCCAATCCTGCCAGCTCCGCCCGTCCTGCTGTTGTATCCCCAGTCCAGTATGCAGCGCTTCACCCCGCAACGTCTATGTCCACGCCATTGCCATCTGTTTCTTCATCCCATCTAAAACTGACCATATCCAAATCGACGATCCGTGATGCATTCCTTCGGAATACTGAGGCATCGAGTCTTGCCAACATGATCCAGACATATACGATTTCTGATCCATCACCAACACCATTGACTGCTGTTGTTGAGGCACTCTTTGAAGCGCTCTCTACGGAAACAAAATCTGGACATTTCAATGACAATAGAGAAGCCATCGCCTATCTTCGCAACTACTTCGAGGCCTCGACATATTTCTCACCATCAATGGTGCACGCGGGTGTTTCTGGGCCGATGGCGGGCCCGCGAGCCATCCAAATGCAAGTACGGAAATTTTCAACATGGGTTCCAAATGCAACAAGTACGCAAGACCGGCGATCACCGGCGCTGTCATCAGCGTCAGCATCAAGTTCAATTTCGGACGAGATGCAACGGATAGCGAGTGATCGCCAACGTCGGAAGGACCATATACAATGGGCGAACATTCACGCCGCCGCACTCGAGCTCGGGATGCTTGGCATGGGCCACGCAGGAGACGCTGATAACAGCGGGTACGCTTACGCTATGGGCCGTGCATTTTCTGAGATGGTAGCACGGGATGCGGTCTGGGAGTCGGACGAAGTTGAATGGGTTGCAGGTATATGCGTATTGAGGGCTGTGATACGAACGGCCATGAGAGGGGATCGGAGGCAGAGGGATGAATATGACGAACTTCTGAGGACCTACGAAAAGAGGTGGAGAGAGATCAAGGACGAAACGAGACAGTCATTCGTCACAGTGAGTACACGCGCGCTTTTTGAAACCACTGTCTCTCTAAAATCGCTATAGGAGGTGCTTCTAGCCACCAAAGAGGATCTTGCAAGACTGGACGAAACTCTCAGATGATTAGATGATGGATGGCATCTTTACCCTGTGTGTGTTTCTCATATCCAACGCTTTTCAATCCTGATCCGCGCTTATCCTTCCCATTCTGTACATGTAATATTTTCTATCACTTCTGCTATGCAGCGTCACTGCTGACGTTAATAACCTATTTATATGCAAGCTCTACTAGGATTCGTAGTCAACTTCACGAGAACACCTTGGGTCATAGACTCACACCGAAATATGAATTCCAGTATATCTCTTCAGTGTTCGTGGTTTTACAAATTTATTTTCAGTTTTTAGTTAGTTTCTATTTTCTCGTCTCTAATGATTTACAAACGAATACTTACCAGCTATGCAGTGCCGACTATGCAGCCTCTTGTTCTTTCGGGGGCTCGATGCATGATGCCTCCCCACGATCACAACTTGTATGGCAAACACTCTGCGTCTTTCCTTCTTAGGACATCGTGACAGCGGACGAATGTCGGCGACACGAGTGGGCAGGATTAGTTTGTCTTGAAGAGAATTCCTGAAGCGTCGTGGTCCCACAGCCTGCTTTGACTTATTTCCGTCTATCAAACTATATCGAATCCGAAGTTCCTTTTACACGCAAAAAAACCGCTTTTAGCTCAGGTGACCCAGATTCCATGCTTCCCAGTTCGACCCAGGAGCACCTACGATCGCGCCTGTAAAGCGGTTCTTGGTCTTTGTGACATTCAAGTTAGAATTGAGGTTTAAAACCGCAAGCGGAACAATCCATCCTGTGACTATCCGCTTTGCCGGTTTTCAAGACCTCTCGACCACCATGCTTGTCCAATCCGCCTATTTCGAAGGTACCCTTGTCAGCAGCGTGGACAAATGCCTGCAACCCTTGTCATGAGAATAACTTTTTCCTATACCCTCGGCCATTCACCTCCGATGAGATGGGGCGGAATGATAGGGTGTCCGACCACCAGCAGTTGACGTCAGGTTACCCAGATACACTTATAGGTGATCAAGTATTCATTCATACCTCAGTACGTATTGTGATAATTGAAATTCTTTTACTGCTAACACCAGGTACATTGCGCTTGCAACCAATGATCCTATTGGTTTCTTCAAAGAGATAGGTTTATAATATAAGCCCCTCCGTGCAGGAGGACTAGTATTGTTAGTAGAAATAGGTCAACGGCAGATAATCTTCGCTAAGCGAGGGAGCTTAAGGGACAAAGCCATTGTATTCGCCGATGGATCACTTGTGTGGCAGAACAGAAAACTGGTCGTGACATCGAGACATCGAGTCATTGACATTGTACGTATCAATACTTCTATTGCAATAAAGCCAATTTCTGCCCAACAATGAGGAAGTTTTTTGATCGACAGAGCTCGCCGGTTTGGAAGTCGAGGCTGTGATAGAGCTTAGCGGTAACAGACGTCGCGTCCTGCAAGTAACACGGGGATGTCCCCAAAGCTCGGGGTGAGACGCTCCCAAAGTCAACTCGTTCCCAGCAACTTCGTCCGCGGCATCGAAATCCGTACATTGGGTGACGATTATGAAGATTCCATGTGAAGGAACAATCATATTGTGCCGAGCCTTCCGCATGCACTCGGTGTGAATATATTGCCCAAGATGTCCACATATGACTCGGCTTAGATTTTCTAGAGCTCCTATTCGCGGTCAATGGGTGCTTTGCCATAGTAAGACAGGTCATTGTGTCCAGGGGACAAGTGATGAGGACAGTAAATAAGGACATGATTCGATCGACCGACCCTTGTGGGCCTTCAGATCTTTTTTTTTTTTTTTTTTTTTTTTTTTTTTTTTTTTTTTTTTTTTTTTTTTTGGAGTAGCGTTTACTAGCAGGGAGAGGGGCGCCCTAGGCGCTTACTCCCCGCCCGCATGGCTGCACACCTGGAGTTTCAACCAGGTTCCATTACTGGGCAGCAAAATTATTTCTCCGCGAGGAAATGCCTTTACGCACTAGTGTGTGGGGCTACAGGCCCTGGTCTCTATTCATCCAATTCCGCCTCTTAGTCCTGGCCTACTACCCACTAAAACCCCGCTTCCGGACACCTCCGGTGACATATGTCTTTGCGTTATCGCTAAGATACCAGTACCCTCCCACGTTTCTTCTACTAGGGGTAACGGTATGGACTTTTTCCCTAGTCTCCTATTTGTTAGCTTGAGGTCAATCTCGGCCCTTTTTGCAATGATCATGTTCCATCTATTAGCTATCTCAACCAATACGTGGGGGGTGTCTTTGTTTTGAATCACTCTCTCACATCTAAGGGCCCATATGAAGGCTGCGGCTTCTGGCATTACAATCCTGAATAGCCGTGACAGACCCTGCGAGGGAATGTCTTCATCATCACGAACCACTACCAAAGCACTTCCGAGGATTAGTCCGATGTTCGGTTTGGGGAATTCCGTGCTTGTTTTACTCATCCACATATTCTTGACTGCCTCCCAGACTATAGCCTGACCAGGGCATTGGCACTCCGTTAGGATGTGCTCCATTGAGTCAATCTCCCCATCATGTTTGCACATCGCTCTTTCTCTAAGTTCCGGTTTCATTGACGGTCTATCCCAGTACGTTCCTACTCTATATGCTTCATGGGTGCACTTCCAGAGGAAAATCCTCAGGGGCTTGGAGAAATCTTTATGCCTTAGACTTAACCAGACCTGTTCTTTGCTAGGTGTAGTCTTGCACAATTTCTTGACACTAGTTATGATATCCTGCATCATCCTCGCTGTACGAGGTCGTTCCACAGTGTCTTTGGAATTTAATATGGTTTTGTAAGCAATCGCTTGAGTGATCTTTGAGAGCTTTGCCCCGGTGAGGTGGAGCTCTGTTGGTATAGGTGGCAGCATCATTGGTCTCGGTTTTCTTAAGGCTTCCCTAGCTAAAGCTTTTGCCTTGCTTTCTGCAGAGGATATCTGAGTATCAGCTAGGTCCAAGAAGGTTACCGTTGAGGTATGCATTCGTAGCCTCCCTACCACTGTTCTCAGGAGACCAGCATTCCTTGAATTGAGGAAACCGGCATCTTCTTTCTCAATTAGGTCAGAGGTCAGAGAGTTGAATGTTTCCCCAGATCTAATGTTAATCACTATAGGGCGCCTTGTTCCTGCTTTAATGGAGGCTAGCAGCACCGCAAGGAGAGAGCTGGCACATCCGGAGTCTTGTTCATTATATAGCCACATTTCGCCTGCGTTTGCATTTTCGATGTCTTCAGAGTACACTCCCGCCCCCAAGACACTTCCTCTCTGTGTTCCCTTCTGCCTTTTGGCCTTACCACCAATGAACATACTTATAGGAGGGAGGATATCCACATTGTTGAGGGTTGGGTAGACCTTGTTGTAGATGGGGCCTGTGGTAAAAATTCTGAATATGTCAGCCAAAGTGCCCTCAGTGGCTAGACGGGCATTAAATCTTGTTCCTTGTCGGTCTCCATTTTCCGCTGGCTCGGGATCATTTTTGTCCAGTCTGTCATCGGGTTGTATTGCTCTTGGGTCCCATTTACTTGGGAGGGTGTCCAGCATATCCCTTGTCCTAGATATGCATGAGTGTGGGTGAAGGCACCCTTCTGTGTCCTCCAAAAACATACAGTATGCGCATTCACATTCATCATTCTCAATGTGATTACTTTCTGTCAGTCCTTCTACTAGGTCCACAGCCTCACCGACACACAATATTGCATGGTTAGATTTTAGGCAATCAGCTACCTTTCCACGATTCATTCTTCTAAGGTTGGTGCTTGCGGCAAAATGGTACCACAATGGCATTTCATTTAGGATTTCACGGCTGAAGGCTATTCCCTCAGGACGTACATTGAACTCCTTTGCTGTTTTGAAAAGGCTTGTAATATCTTGACAGATTTCTTGGCGGGAAGAGACCCGGGGTTTCCATGATTGTAAAAAGGGGTTTACTTTCACCCTGTCATCCACTTTGGCCTCGTTAGTTGGAACATTCATTGTGATCAGGGCATCTGCTACAAAGGCCCACATTGGGCGGTCAGATCCAAGCTTGAGGTAGGACTTCAACCACATTATGTTGATTGCTTTATTTCTACTCTTGATGTCAACTAGAGCTCGACCTCCTTTGTCAAGGGATCGGAACATGGTCTCTTCATTTACCAGTGGGCTGTTGCCTGCCCACATAAACTTTATTGCCCTCCTAGTTAGTAGGTTCTCTACCGATCTTGGTATGCCTTGCACCTGTGCTAAGTACTGTGTCATACCTGCTATAACCATCTGAACAATGAGACGTCTTCCTTCCATTGTTGGATTGCTCTTATTCCACACAGACAAACACTTATCTATTTTCTCTATGACCGTAGTCCATGGAGCGCTCCGGTCTGCATTGTTACCAAACCAAGCTCCCAGAATTCGAGTTGAGGAGCCCTCTTCTACAATGTGGATATTATCAGGGATCCTGGTGCCCTCTGGCCTTGTTTTCCTCTCACGGAGGACCATATGCCGGAAGTCTGCAGAGCCAATTGGGATGATTTCTGTTTTTGTGGAGTTAAAGTTTGCCCTTGAGGCAATACACCAATCATCCAGGATGAGGTTAAGAGAGCTCAAGTCATCATTTTCGGAGAGGAAGGTTGTCGTGTCATCAGCAAAAAGGCTTGCAATTAGTTTTTCTGTCTGACCAGGGATGGAGTACCCCGTCAGATTGGATTTTCTTAGGCTCGCAGCAAGTGGTTCTATAGCTAGGTCAAATAAGAGGCAAGATAGGGGGTCCCCTTGCCGTACTCCTCGTGTGATCCGCCAAGGTGAGCTTAAGACTCCATTGATCATGATTTTAGTTTCAGCTCTTTCATACAGGGATTTTACCGTGTTTATGAATATTGGGGGGATACCAAATTTTTCTAGAGTCTTCCAGAGGTAATCGTGTGCTATCTTGTCATAGGCCTTTTCTTGGTCCAAAGCTACTATTAGTCCATTTTGTTCCTTAGCTTCGGCAAAATGTATCATCATTCGGATTAATTTTGTCTGTTCTGATATACTCCGGCCTGGAATGAAACCCGCCTGGCTTGGGTGGATCAGATCACCTATTATAATGGCCAGACGTGTTGACAGGGCTTTGGTGAAGATCTTATAGTCTGTATTGAGGCAAGTTATCGGTCTGTAATTTGCTATATCTGTTCTCTCATTTTTCTTATACAAGGGGCACATCCAGCCATCCGAAAAGGAGGAATTTGTATCAATCCCATACTTCTGAATATCCTCGCACAGTAGGAAGAGTAGGTTCATTAGGTCACATGTAACGCGTTGGGACCCTCCTCGCCGATTAACTTCTGAGTCGTTTATAAATTGTGTCTGCATGGATTTCCAGAATCCATAGGGGATGCCATCCGGACCTGGAGCTGAGCTGTTATTTGAGCTTTTTAGAGCCTTCAGCAGTTCCTTGAGTTCAATTAACTTATTCAGTTCCGAATACTGGAAATCAGTGGTATGGGAGCATATATTGTCCAGTACTTCACTTATCTTGCTATCTCTGATTTCATCAGGAATGTCCCGGAATTGGTATTGAAGATCATCATGGTATTTCCTAGCGAGTTCTGCCATTTTCCGTGAATCATCTTCATACAGTTGTTCGGACCAAGTGGTGTTAGACTTCTTTAATGTGTAGATCATATCTCTTGGACTCGACTGTTTGTTTGACCTAGTCCAATACTTGCATAGTGTTTCACCTTCAAGTCTGTTCTTTATCGCTATCTTTTCTCTTGTGTCAATATGATATTTCCTTTCGAGAAGAGTAAGTTTATTAGTGATACTATCGAGAGAGTCTCTGGCATCCTTCTCATCCAAGCTTTCACTGGCTAAGAGGTTGTCTCTCTCCAACAATATGGCATTTTTCTCCATCTTATACCTAGGGATGATAATCTTGTCACGTTCTTTTGCCTTCGTGATGATATTTTCTTTCCATGTCTTATAGATGGTTTGAGGGTTATCCCCCTGCGTTCGTGAGCTCCTTGTTCTTTCCATGTCCCTGAGAGCAGCCGCTCCAGAGTCCATAACAAATTTCCTGAATATCTTGTCTCGCAGCACATGGCTTTTGAGGGTCCATCTGCCTCTCCCCACAATAGGAGCATTTGCATGCGCGATCTGGACTGATGTAAGTTGATGGTCCGTTCCAGGAATCCCAGTTGGAGATATGTCCCATTCCCGTGCTGATATTGCTAATACGTCAGTCATATATATTCTGTCTATCCGTGACATTGAGGATGTGCCACTCTGTACAAAGGAAAATGCTCTATTTGTTGGGAAGGCTTCCCGCCATGCATCCTTGACATAAAGTGTTTGCTTTAGTTGATCTAAGGCTTCCATTGCTTCATTCGGGTCGTTTCTTGCTGGTGTTCTGTCCATTGCATCCTCGACTACATTAAAGTCACCTGCTAGGATATCGACATGGACACCTGGGTTCTCAATAAGCCACCTATTAATACTGCTCCAGAAGGAACCATTTTCTATTCCATTGTGTTCGGTAACGTTCGGTGCCTATATCACTAGAATACTAATGACCTCTTCCTTGTGCCAGTTGCACGATACTAAAATCGCCCTGCCCGGTATGATCACAGTCATTTCTGCACCTTGTACATTAATTAAGGTCCTGTTTAGGACCACGGCTACGCCGCCTTTCCCTGTAGGGTTTATAGGGTCCGAAGAGTGTAGGATTTTTAGTCTCTTCCCAAAGAGTTTTTCTAGGTCAAGCATCCGTTCATCTGTAAGGTGCGGTTTCCTGTACCATTAGTATTCCTAGCTTTTTGTCACGCATTATTTGGTTAACATGGTTCCACTTTGTTTCTGACCTCGAGGAACCTGCTGATCTGAACCCTCTTAGGTTTAAGGTCCCCACTCTCATCGAGGCTTTTGTATTCTTTGCGGACAATCTGTTGGGGGGGTTGATTCGGAGTCCATCTCTCAGGGGAGTTGCTTGTGCGCGGTTAGGGCGAGTACTGGCATTCAATTGTGTACCGTCTAAATTTATTTCATCGGAAATGTCTAGGTCATCTAGCCCAAGTTGGTTGGAGCGCGGAGTGGGGCTAATAAAATCACATTGCGGACTCGTAGGATTAGACCAACCCGGGGAAGGTCTACTATTAGGTTCTAATTGAGATGCGTGTTGATCTCTGGTCCCTTGATCTCCTTGGGAGGTAAAGGGGTTGGTTGGGGATCCACCTCCATAATCGCTATCACTAGTGTTGGGGGTCAGAGTGGTGGCAGGCTCATTTGACCTACTAGCAATAGAGATGCTTGAGCCGTTGACGAAAAGAGAGTACCCGTGTGTATTGTGTATCAAGGATTGAGTGGTTGATAAGACTTACCGAGGAGCCAACCATGCTCTCTCGGGGTGAGCGCATTTCCCAAGCGCTCAGGGGGGACGTTGCTTTGAGGTTCTTCAGCACTCAGTGGGGTCGGAACCACAGAAACTCTTAGCTTAAGCAGGATTGCTGCACGGCACCTTCCTCTATTTTTTATAGACTGCCGTTGTGTGTCTTACGACGTAGCTTCAGACTTACATGTACCACGTGTGGCCAATATATTTCGGTCATTAGCTTGCAGTTGATATTCATCCATGTCATTAGTATCCCACACTTCGTGACATGGTAGCGCTCTGAGTTGTTCATAAACCAGCTGTTCCCTCAAATAGATAGAGAGCAGATTGTGTGTGACGACATTGAAATATGTTTTATTCTGTTGATTCTACAGTTGCGTGCATGAATTATTGCCAGTACCCTCTGAAACTTCGGCGGCCATATGGCTTTCCACCTCTGACACCCCTCCCTCTGCCTCTGCCTCTGTAGCCTGAGTAGTCGTTGTTGTAGTTCCCTGCTCCATCACCATATGCACTCGCAGTCGACTTTTGTTGTTCCGGAAGGGGTTTGTACCCCAGCCAGCCTGGTAGGTCGGGGAATGGGCAGTTCAGCATGTCGTGGTCAATCGATTTGCAGTTTACACATAGGAGTGTGTCTTTTCCTCGGAGGGGTGATCCAAAACCAGATGTGGCCGATGGGAAAGTACACATTCTCATCAATTGAATAAGTTTTACATGGTCCTCATCGGAGAGATAGGAGTGGTGTAAGAAGACGTTCCAGCCCCTAAAGTCGCCTCCATTCGAATAGTTCCGTTTGACGTCGAGAAATTTCACAGAGATATTGTTTAGGATATCATTCAACACTCTCTCCTTAAGTTTTGGAGCGCAGTCCATAATGTGCTTTGCGATGGTCTCCGAATCCTTGATACAGGACCTTACGAGGTCAGTGACTGCCTGGCAAGCTTCAGCGGAGTTGTTAAAGGTGAGACCATAGATGGTTAGAACGAAGGAAGGGCGCTGATCTTTGAAGGGCATAAATATGATTGTGATTTCCTTTGTCGACACGACTTCAAGGCTCGTTAGATGCTCCACTTGGACTGGGTCTAGGCCCGATATGAACATATGGAACGGCGTTGGGAATCGGTTGGCGTCCATGGCACGTTCCTGCTGAGGGAAAGATACACCTAAGGATACGTCGTTCTCTATCAGGACAAGGCTTTTTACAAGAGCTCAGGTCTTGTCAACAGTGCCTAGGCAGTTGTTCTCATATTTGCCTCGGAAGACTCTGGCCCAGAGTTTGCCTGTGGTGACTTTCTTCCAGGTCGCGACTTGGGCTGAGACCACATTCTCGAGTGGATTGGAGTCTAGGTGAATCTTGGGCCATCCTCCATTCGGAGTCGCAGTCCGTTGCAAGCCGGTCGAGTTGGTAATGATGTGGTCCTCATTTTTTAAGTCTTTATGGATTTTTTCGTTAAAGGTCCTCCTGCTGATGCGACTGTTGGAGGGGGTATGGACGGAGGGGATGGCGAGTGAATTTGTTTTTGTAATTCTATCTCCTGCATGCATGGAGGCTGATTTTGGCGTGTTGGGGATAGTGGGGACATTGCTAAAAAGAAAAGGGGTGCTTGTAGGACGTTGGGTTGAGGGGGAGTCGCGGAGGATCTCGTTCCACTCATCGTCGGCAACTGCGGTGTTGCTTTGATCGAAGTACTCCTCGTCGATATCCATGGAGTCTCTGGTCATCCCCGCAACTCTTGCCTTCGAGATTCCAGACGATTCGCGGAGGGTGTCTGATGCTTGCTCCCCTACGAGGGCAAAGGCCGTGCGGGACGTGGGGGTGTTTGCCTCACTAGGCAGTAATTCATCTCGTGCATGGAAGCCTTGGGATCCTTGGTGGGACGAGAGAGGTGGTTCGTCGCTCGTGTCAACATGTTGAGCGATGTACTCTTGTGAACCCAGTGGTGGGTCAGCTTCGGACGTGTGCCTCTTTGGTGTTCTGTCTTTCATAGGGCTCGGTGGCTGTGGTCGTTTCGCATTCTCAGGTGCCCTCGGATTCTTTCTCCCAAAGACTAGTCGTACCCTACCAGCATTCGTTTTCTGGGCAGGGTTATTGTTTACTCCTTCTCTCCTTGGTAGGGGTGGGAAGGCCTCTTCTTCCGTAGTGGGTCTATTATCGATCCCTATATTTTCCGGACTCTCCTCGGCTAGTGTTTGGGTGGGGAGCTGGGACTGATTGGTTCCCTCGCCGTGCGGGGAGTGTAACTCAGATGGGGGGTAGTCACTAGGGAGGTGGGAGTTGTGGGAGGGGGCATCGTCCATGGAATTATGGTCACTCTGCATGGTGGAGAGTGCTAGAGGGCGGAGCTTCCGTGAGGCTTTGAGATTGATTGGATAAATATGTTCCGGCATATCGACCGTCTTTGAAATTTTCATTGTGTGTCCCTTGTCTTCGCTTGGCTCAAATTTCGCTTCTTATTTCACGATGCCTATTTAGTGTAATTCATCAAAGGTTTTATAAATGGGGTTTATTACACGGCGGACGGGTACACTTTTAAGTCTGTTGCGAGTATGGGGGCGAAGCTAGGATGTGACCCATGCCCCTCTGTCCGCGCTGACAGAGAAACTTGTCAGTTGTCCGTCGTTTGTTGGTGCTACGGGGTATCTTGGTCTGTGGCCAGTGTGGTCTGTGACGTGGCTTTATGCTGTATACGTTCGGCTGGATCCGGTTGTTTCCAGGCTCTAGATTGTGCAGGCAGCGCATGGCTGGTCCTGGCTGGTGCAATTTGGGGGGGGGGCATTGACTACACCTTTCGGTGTTGGGCATCTTTCGATGCTATGACACCTTTCGGTGTGTCTCCCGTTGGGGAGACGCAGGACAGCGTTAGCTACCTGTTTGATTTGTACGAGTTTGTAGGTACCACATGGTGGTTACCGGTCAAGAGGCCCCGGGCCTTCAGATCTTCATATGCATCTCAACTTCATTGAGAACTTCACGTTATTACTTTTCGCATCGTAGGTGAAATCAAAGAGTAGATATTCTGACAGGATCTAGTTACTATACTTCTCATGCGCTGGTTTCATAATGCGGAAGGCCACCCACTAGGACTTTGTGGACTCTCGGTCCAGTTGCCTGCTGATGATCCTGATTCCCGTTGTTCCTGCTGGACCGTATACGTAAGACCTGAGATGGATCTACTCCTCCTATGGTGAATTGCGCGAACCAAAAGTTGCGAAGCTCCTCCAGTGATGTCGGGGCGGACGATCGGCTCACTGTGGGTCCTCGAATGGCGGTAATCCTCGAATGGCGGAGGCGGTTGGTAGTCAGACTCATGTATTGGTAAAATGTTTGATGATTGGACATGTTCCCCATGTAAAGGAGCGAGAACGAAGTGAGTAGATGACTGAGAGTGAATGGAAGCAGGGTATTCTGACGAACAAAGGGAGAATTTGCTTCGTGGAAAATTTGAGGTGATGTTGATGACCTCATCAGGGACGGTAGAGTCGAAGAGGGCATTCGAAACAAATGCCCTCGGACCTTCGCTGGGGTGACTCGAATATACTGATGACGCCGAGAACTGTGACCGAGGAGTTTGATAAACGATCTCTTTCTCTACACCCTGATAAGTTCCAGGAGGTGGTGGCGAAGCAATCTTTCTCCAGGAATCTTCCTCCTCTTCCTCTCGCTTTCGTCCACAAATGGCAAACAATCGGTAGTTCAGGATGAAATACACGAAGAACATCAATGCTATTAAGCTAGCCATCACTGCACAGATCATGAGGAGTCTACTAGCAGTTCCGTGTGGTGTGGCGTCGGTAGTCGTTGGTCGTTCTGCCTCCAAGGTAGTCCCTGTTTCCATAGGACGCCCAGTGGAAACCGTGCTCGATCCCTTAGGGTTGCTTACTTGAGTTATATCATTAGAGGTCGCAGAATTCTCAGACAGAAGACTTGACGCAGTAGGAGCGAAGGATCTAGTAACAGCAGATTGCTCGGGAAGGAGAGCCTCAGGAGTCACAGTCTGTGAAGGAATAGCGAAACTAGGTTCACGAGAGGAAGCCAAAGATGAATATTGCACAATGATGGTGGTCGATGCTAGTACGGCGTCAATCTTGGGAGCGGTCGGAAGGGCAGGGGTCGAGGGAGCAATAAGAACCTGAGTAGGCACGGTTGGCGAAACATGGACTTGCGCAGGCTTGACACTGTGACGAGCGTCAGCCATCATATCGAAGACTTTGCTAACGGGAGGAAGGCGATCAGAGGGATCGTTCGTCTTCACAGAAGGGCTTGCGGGCCATAGGGAACCTTGCGCCTGCGGCGGAAGCTGTGATTGTATTTGTCGCGCCAGCATCCACTTTGTATGCTTTCGCGGCCGGTGAACTGACCACAATGGAGCGGGTGACGTCGAAACCGCGATAAAATGGAGGCAAAAGATGAGCGCGATGACCACGCGAATCTGGGAAATCATAGTACTGAATTGAACGAGCGTTGGGCCGTGTGGGGCGTCGAGGCTTAATGAGGAGAAAGACGACGGAGGGAAAAGGAAACTCAAGGGCTGCTCGAGTCTTCGTGTCAGAAAGAAGATTTATATCTCGAGAGGCTGACCAAAACAAATGAATCACGCGTCCGATCAGTCAACTCCATGGCATAATTTAAGATGAAGTTCCATTCAATAAGTCAGAGTTTATACTACAGCATAATCAAGAATCAGATTCTGGGATGAGTAGATACTAGTTAATTGCGCCACTTGTTAGTGACCTCCAACAACTTCTCGGCATCGCCTTCTCCGTGACGCAGCAAAGACATTTAGAATTACGAACGAATTGGTGATCAGAATACAACTGGAGTTAACGAATCGAAATATAATTAGTTATATACAACTATTAAGTTTATAAATCAGCGTACGCACCTGGAGTTTGTAGTATATTGATGCGAAGTGCGGCGGTTGTATTTATTTGTATTTATTTAAGAATTTAAACTCCGACTTGCAGTAAGTTGTGTTGGGCGTCTCGACAACTCAATAACACTTTTTTAAAGTACAATGTAATTTTATTGATTTATTTCGTTGACGAAAACTTAAGTTCTGCTCGTCTGAAAAGGTTCAATTTAAATTAATAATTATAAACCCCAAATAATTGTGAAGTTCTCGTGTCGGGTCTAAGACATCCGCTCCCTGGGGACTCCGAGCCATACACAATTGCTTTGTTTCTCCTCCCTTTTTCCTTGTCCTTTATACCCGTCCCTCCACGCACGGACCATCACACATAGCGCATGTTTCGGTATCAAATTATTGCGTCAGGTCTGGGCACTCGGGTACTGCCTCTGCCGATGCGGGACGTGCGTGGGTTGTCTCAATGGGCTAATCCCTCCTCCACTGCCAGCCTATCCTCTCCTTGCTTTTTCTTCGTGTCCTTCTGTGTCCCTTTCCTCCTTTTGAGCTTGCTTCATTACGATTTCATGGCTGCTTCAGATCAGAGGGATGAGATGGAGTGGTGGCAGTGCTGATATTGGAACTGATGCCAATATCTTGGCTCTCTGCTGGGCACTGCCACATCATTGGCAGTTGCCGTTTCATCAACTCTCGATCGTTGCTTGCTTTGCCTCATGTTTACCACTAGCTGACTGGGACCTTGTTTTATATTTTGGGTTTTGGTCTTTCTGGTGAGCCTCCCAGAGTCTACAGTTTTCGACTTGTGCTTACAGGTTTCAGCATCTTTTGGGTTTACATTGGGATTTCATGGCTTTTTAGGGTCTGCCTCGAGTGAGGCAGACATATCACCTCCCCTGTACATATATAATGACTGTCCCCAGTCAATTATTGGCAGTTCAGTGAGTCAGCGCACTTTTTTGATTGCTTCTTCTTTTAGCAAACTAATTTTTCTTTCTGCATCTGCAGTAGACAGAAAAAAAATAATATTTGCTTTCCTCTTGTTTTCATCATGTGATCATACCCGCCCCTATTTTTAAAGTGACAGAGTCCACCCTAATCTCTGAGTATGGCTACCTCCAGTGTCCCCACTGCTCCTTGCAAAATGGCCAATGCCAAATCCCACCCCCAAGTTGTTATTATGACCTCTGCTCCCAAACCCATTGCTCCCCTGCCTCAAAACTTTTCTGAGCTGCCTGATTTTTACAGCATGCTTCAGCGTTCTGTGAAGCGGGACGCAAACAATGTCATCACTTCTGTACTGAAGCTGCCATTGCTTGCAGAGGCTGCCGTTGGTCTTTTTGCCAATGCAAAGACCTTTCCTGGCTTGCTCTCTGACCAGACCCAGTATCTTGGGAGCCTTGGCTGGGTTTGTCTTTCCCCTCACCTTCTTCTCACCCTAATCTCACCTCTTTGCCCTCTTTCAGCATTTTTCTGATGAGTCCCAATTCCCTTGCCTTTTTGACCAGCAAATCTTGTGCAAGGCTTTGTCCAAGGTCCTTCCATTGCTGGACTGCAGCATTGCTGACGGTTCTAGTAATGTGAGGGCCTTTTTCCAATTTGCCAACACTATTACTGTTGAGAACTTATGGCTCAGTACTCACATGACACATCACGTGCAGTTGGATTATTTTTCATCCCTGGGTGTTTCTGCATTCTTTATCATTAAATGCAAACACCCAGGTACGTAGTCATTTTATACTTTTAATATATTATCATTAAACACAAACACCCAGTTCTTACATCTAATCAAGCATTAGTCTCTTCAGTGTTCTCAGTCTGTGACTATCTGTGCAAATGACTGCAACAGATTATGGGCCCTGGCCCACAGATTCTGACACTGAAGATTGACATTGTTTCTGTTTGAAACTCACCCTGACACTTTACAAGTACCATCCAATATCACTGAAAAATGGACGACACCACCAATGGCTCCCAATCACTGATGTCAAAACTTGGTTCCATTAAATACACCAAATGGGAAAAGTCTATGTATGGAAGACTTATGTCAGTTAGCAGAGCTCGTATAGTCACCAGGGAAGAATTGCCTCTGCTTCTGGAGACTAACAATCCCACATCCTACATAGCATGGAGTTCTTATCATCTCAGGAGTGACAGAGCAGCCAGGGAAATATACCAGTGGCTTGATGAGGGCAACAAAATTCACGTAGACACAATTCGAGACAAACCCAAAGAAATGTGGGAAAAACTCAAGAGCATCCACTCAAAGTCAGCCCCCAACACCTGCTTCAACTCCTTAAGCAATCTTTTCAGCATTTGAAAAAGAGATGATGAATCTCTACCCAATCTTTGCATGCGTGTTGAAGGAGCCATGCACCGTATCCACATGCTTTGTCCCTTGCTGCTTGTAGGACCAAATGGCATCACTACACAGGTCTATATCCTCAAAGTCCTTGATGATGAACTTTCGATCATGGCAATGCTGCGCGCCCTGCTATGAGAAGAATATGGATCATTCATATCCTCTGTGTTAATGCTCAACAGTCTTACAAAGGATGCAGTACTCGAAGCTTTCCGAACTGAGGAAACACAGCAATGTGCAGCAGAAGAAGAAGCCACAGCTACTGCCGCTGCCATAGCAGCCACCACTGCTTGAGCCATTACATGTTACCTTTGCAATGGAGCACACAAGGTCCAAGAATGTCCCAACTTGCAAACCGCATGCATGCAGTTAAAAAGGAATGATAACATGTTGAAATCGAGGAAGTCCTGGTCACGAAAAGGACCCAAGCAGGAGGCAAAGGAAGCAAAGCCCAGAGTAAAAGCTGAAGCAGCAAAAGTAGAACCAGAATGCAATGGTCCAGCAGTAAAGGGCCAAAGCGGCAGTTTGTCAATCCGCTCTTCTCCCAGTACAGCCCCCTGACATATGCTGGAACACAGACTCGGATGCCTTGTCTCATATGATGCCCCATTGAAAATGGTTCTTACCCCAATCATTCACTTCTTGGCAAGTTCCTATACATATAGCAAATGGTGCAGTGATTTACTCTGCAGGAAGAGGGTCTGTGAGGTTCAGACCACAAGGCATGGATCAACATAATAAGCCATTAAACAACGTTGTTATTTCAAATGTCTTGTTCATACCAGACCTAGCAAACAATCTACTCTCCATCACCACCTTGACTGTGTATCGTGGATTTACAGTTACTTTTTCCAACCACAAAGTCTACTTCAATGTTCAGAGCAAAACAGTTATGACTGCAACAATTGATCACACGCTCACATCATACCTCGATGGGGAAACAGTAGTGCACTCATGAACACATGAAAACAACACTGTACAGGCTGCCTATGTGTCAACATTAAGCATTGACAAACATCTTCTGCACAGAAGGATGTGTCATCTCGGTGTCGACTGTCTCAATACACTTATTAAGCACAATCTAAGTGAGGACTTGATATTGAGTGCAGAAAAGACAGTCCCACGCATTTGTGAGCCTTGTCCAGAAGGAAAGCAGCATTGAGCACCTTTCCCAAATGTAGTGGACAGGGCAACTAAAATTCTAGGACATGTTTTCAGTGACGTGCATGGGCCAATGCAATGTGGCACACACCTTACCAACCGAAGGTGGTGGGCAACTTTTGTTGATGACTGTACATGCTGGATGGAGGCATACAATATGTTCAAGAAAAGCGATGTTTTTGAAGCGTTTAAACTTTACAAAGCACAAATGGAGCATCAAATGGGTATGACACTAAAGTACTTACATCATGACAAAGGGGGAGAATACATGTCAAGAACATTCCTAGATTTCTGCAAAACAACTGGTATACACCTTGAATTCACAAATGTTGCCACACCGCAACAAAACGGGGTTGCCAAGCGCCTGAACAGAACCATTAAGGAAGCTATTATAGCAATGTTGGCAGAGGCCAACTTACCTGAAAGTTTTTGGGCTCATGCGCTCAGGGCCTACTGTCATGTACACAATCGGTTGCCAACATCAGCTCTCCCAGGCAACATAACCCCTTTCAAAGCATACAAGGGTAAAAAGCCATGTATTGGTCATCTACATGTTTTTGGTTGTGCTGCATATGTTTTGATAAACAGAGATAAAAGACGTGGCTTACAGGGACACATGCTTCCCAGGATATTTGTCAGTTATCCAAGCAACAATGTGGGATGGAAAGTGTACATGCCACGTACAGGCAAAGTGATTGTATTGCAAGATGTTGTATTTGACGAAAGCTGTTTCCCAGGTCTGTCATTCATGGACGTGGCACCACCTCCACCACTTGATGCATTTGACAATCTACCCGAATACCCACCCTATGATTCACTTGATCCAGTAATCCCTATGGATGACCTTGAACATGAAAACATTGACATTACATACCCTGACAAACCTCTGATGCCAATAGATGACACCGATCCAGTGGGAGTTCCTGCCAAAATGGTGGGAGCTGTGCCCAGACCTCATAAACCAGTGCCAATCTTACATGCACTGCAACAGCCTTGACCACCACCACCACCACCACATGAACCAAGCAACCAAACACAGATGCCCACACGAGATCGTAACGCTGGATACTATGATGCAGTTGAGCGTCAAGCTAATCATGAATCACTGCTAATTCACGACCCATCGCCACCACCACCTCCCTCACCTTGCACTGACATATCAGAGGAAGAGGCATTATGGGATGTCGTTACAGGTGATGTAGATGAGTTTGAAGAGCAGGACATTGTGCTTACCATCAATGTAAACTTTGTGGATGCAACTGTTATGGCTGAGCATGCCTATGTTGAACATGGGATGGATCTTGGTGTTTTTGAGACCATCTATGCTAACTCAGCAGTGGCATATAGGGTTGGAGGACACAACACAAATCCAAGGTCTTACAAAGAAGCCATGGCAAGTGATGAGGCAGCTGAATGGCATAAAGCCATGTGTGAGGAGGTGAACACTCTTAAAAATAATGGAACATGGCAAGCAGTGTATCTCCCACCCGGGCCATAAGGCAATTGGCTCAAGATGGGTTTTCAAGGTTAAGCACCTCCCTAATGGTGCGATTGAACGCTTTAAGGCCCGCGTTGTTGCTCAGGGATTCAGCCAGCAACCTGGAGTTGATTTTGATGAAACTTTTGCTCCTACCACCCGATGGGCCACAGTTTAAACAGTTCTGGCATTGGCAGCACTCGAAGACATGCACCTTGAGTCCATTGATATATCGTCAGCCTTCCTTCATGGCATTGTAGACACTGACCTATACATGAAGTTTTCAAAGGGTTTCCCTGAGGATGTTCCATCTCATGTTGAGCAAAAACCAGGCAAAGGACCTCCTTGTGCAAAACTGGAGAAGGGAATCTACAGACTCAAACAGAGGGAAAATCTGTGGCACAAGTGCATGCATGAAGTTTTCCTACAATTAGGTTTCTCTCGGATTACACCTGACTCTTGTGTCTATATCTACCTTAGAAACCAGGTGCAAATCATTGTTCCGGTTCACGTTGACAACATGACACTCACGTCAAAATCTTGGCCTGCAATTTTCAAAACAATCACAGAGTTGCGGAAACATTTCAAGTTACACCACCTCGGCCCTACTACCACCCTTTTAGGTGTTGTAGTTACACGTGACCATCCAAACTGCAAACTCTGGATTGACCAGAGATCATATGCAATCGATGTCCTCTCAAAGTTCAACATGCTGGATTCCAAGGCAGTCATGACGCCCCTCAATCCTAGTGTGTGTCTATCTAAAGCTGACACACCATCTATGCTGAGTGAGATTGCAGAGATGCACTCTGTTCCTTACATCCAGGCCATGGGTGCCCTCCTCTACCTTGCCATGTGTACACGTCCCAATATTGCACATGCTATTGGTGTCCTATGTCATTTCAATTCCTGTCCTGGACCCAAGCATTGGCAGGCGGTCAAACATCTCATGCGGTATATTTGAGGTATGCTAGACTACAGAATCAAATACTCAGCTAGTTCTGCACTGTCCCCTTTTATTGCCTACACCAACTTGGACCATGGCAGCAACCTGGATAATGGGCGGTCCACTTCTGGTTCCCTCCTCTTGGTAGCCGGCAGTGTAGTCAGTTGGATGTCCAAACTGCAAACCCTCGTCACACTTTCCACTACTGAAGCTGAGTTCATTGCTGTGAGTAAGACTGGCTGCAAGCTCTGTTGGCTTTGAAACTTCCTCATGGACATTGGAATGCCACAATCCAATGCGCTTGTCCTCAATATCGACAATATGTCAGCTATCAATGTTTCAAAGCAGCCCTGAACATATGAGGTGCCTTAAACACCTTGATTGTCATTGGTTCTGGTTGCGACAAGCCATTGATGACGGAAAAATATGTCCTGTTTACATTCCTACCAAAGACATGGCTGCCAACCTATTTACTAAGCCGCTTTCCCCTGCTCTTATTGACAAGCTTTGCCAGATAATGGGTCTTGTTGGGGAATTCTCTAGGGCTGATCTTCAGTGACGATGTGGGCACCTCACCAGGTGGGAGTGTTGAGAACTTATGGCTCAGTACTCACATGACACATCACATGTGGTTGGATTATTTTTCACCCCTGGGTGTTTCTGCGTTCTTTATCATTAAATGCAAACACCCAGGTGCATAGTCGTTTTATACTTTTAATATATTATCATTAAATGCAAACACCCAGTTCTTATGTCTAATCAAGCATTAGTCTCTTCAGTGTTCTCAGTCTGCAACTATCTGTGCAAACAATTGCAACAATTACTGTGATTGGGGAACGACACTGTGAGAAAATTCAGAAGGAGCTTGAGGAGGTATGTCCCCCCCCTCCTTCTCATACTGGCTTTATTTCTCTTATTTCTTTATAGGCACAATGCCGGGCACATGATAAAGATGTCAAGATGCTGGGTACACCTGTTGCTTGCCCTTCCAAGCGTCATGCTAATGTGAGTCTAGCTTACAAGCTCGACCTCGTAGCCTGTCGTCTTGACACACTGACTCTTTCTCTTACTCCCTTTCACTGATCCTGACCCCAAACCTAAAGCTAAACAAATTTGCATTACCCCCATTACTGGTAGGTTCTGCATCTTTTTCTTCTTTTAGCTTCTCACATCTTCTTTCTTAGTTTCCCACAAACCTGGTTCTGATGCCATGCTTGCCCTTCTTGGGCAAGTCAACCTCATTCTTGACAGTGTACAACTTGCTGACATGGGCAAAACGGTCCCCACATCTGATCTCCAAAAACATCGGGATGCCGTCGACCTCGTCGCCCGTCAAACTTTGTACCAGCTCAATATGGCCCGACAAGTTTACAAATTTGTTACAGCACATTTGGACCAGCTTGACAAGGCACTTGGCCCTTCAGAGGTTGATATGGCCAGTTCCCTCCTTAATGCCCTCAATGTCTCTTTTGAGGTACATTTTTATTAACTTTTTCCTTATTTGACATCTTATTCTGTTTAGTCTTGTCCCAACACCGATGATTCCAATGTTGAATTTCAGGAAGTCCTTCCTGTCAACCTCCAAAGACACCATGGTGGTATCAGAAGCCCCCACGGTGTAAACATTGTTACTGCATATGCTTAGCCAACTAGAATAGGCTTTGCCACCCCCTTACTCTCTAAAATAACTTCCCCCTTTCTTAATTTCCACCTCTAAAATCTAATGCCATTTTGCCCAATCCCAAAGTTTCTAAGTTATTCCGAAATATTGGTAATAGTATATTTATTTCCAGAATAAGTTAAACTTGTTTCAGACAAAATAAATAAATAATAAATAATAAATAATTTACTATTTATTATTATTATTCTTTTGGCAGCTTATGCCTTATTTCTGAGTCCCAAGGTTCATGTAGTGGCATATTGCTGAAGGAGATATCTTGTGGAGTCTCTTCTATAGGCTTCTGCAGCTCCCTTTGTAGTTCTTTCAGCTTGGCAGGTGAGATATCAATCCACTGCTCAAGGCTTTGGGATAGCTGCAATTGTTTGCGAGCTTTATAGGGTACCACTCTGAATGCAGCCACCCTCTTTTGCCAGACTGACCCATCTAGTTCTGCCACTATATAGTTACCTCCCTTTGTCCTAGTAATTACTACTAGAGGACCATGGAATCTAGGCAACATTTTGGCACTATGTGAATTTTCAGTGATCATATTCTTGACCAGGACTAAGTCTAGAGGCTTAAAGTTGAAGTCTTTTATGGAGTGCCTGTGCTTTTCTGCAAACTTTATTGCCCATTGCAACTTGTCCTTGCCTACTCTCTCTCTCATTTCCTCCACATGCTGATGGTGTTTTGCTAGAGCCCTAGCCTTGTAGCCAATTAGCTCTTCAGTAGTTAAAGGTCCTTCAGGTAGTTCTACCAACCAGGTTGCCTCAGCTAGATCTAATGGCAGGATAGGGTGGGCCACAGTAACCATGAAGTAGGGAGAACATCCAAACCTCTGCCTGATGGTAATCCTATCACTCCACATAACATGGAAGAAGAACCAGAACCATTTAGTGTGGTCTTCACAGGCTTTAAACAAGGCTTGTCTGACATCCCAATGAGGTCTTTCAATTCTGCCATTGGCTGGTGAGTTGTATGGTGAAATAGAAATTCCTCTAATCCCATATTTCTTCTCCAGCCAAGCAGTGACCTTTCTGAATTGCCCAGCATTATCTGTGATAATAGCAGCAATACAACCCCATCTACAAATGACATCTTCAAACAGCCATTGACCAATGGTTTTGTGATTTTCCTTAAAGGCCTTCCTTCCATCCAGGTAGATAATGCACACCTTCCATGTACAATGTATTTGCAACCATTTGAAGCTGGTGTCATGTGCATGGTATCAATATGGATTGTTTGGAAGATTGAAGGGGTGTATGTGACTATTGGTTCTCTATTTACAGCTGTCTTCTGATGAATTTGACAGGTTGTGACAAGTTCCAATATACCACTGCACATCTCCATCAATCCCAGGCCACCAAAAACATTCTTGTATCAACATTCTTGTAGCATAGGCCCCTCTGTGGCCTAGAGCATCATGTGCAGATTTGAGCATAAACATTCTTCTGTCCACAGAGACTACTAGTTTATGTCTTTCTCCCTCATGTCTCTTATACAGTCTTCCTTTCCTATCCAGAAAGAACTGCCTGGCAAACCTTCTAAACTTGTCTGGATCATAGCCCTGCAGATTCTTGGGGTCTGTTCCTGGGTCTTGTATCCATCTTTGGACAAGTGGCAACAGATTATCCCATTCTTGCCCCTCACTGCCTTGTCTATGCTTCCGATAAGTCTGGGTTTCCCCTGCTTCTTCATCCTCCATTTCCTTGGGTAACAAGGGAGCAGTTAGTGCTAGAACTGCTACTGGATCCAGTCTTATGGTCTGTGACTGACTTAGAACAGCAGCCCTTAGCTCCTGCTCCTGAGCTCTGACTTGATTGAGTTCTTGACTAAAGTCTGACACTTCAGTGGCTATTGTATGTAGATAGCCACCTCTAGTATCTATCTGGTCTGCAAACTCTTCCAGTGCTAGAGGCTCTCCCTCCTCCCATCCAGGTGTCTGGTTATCCTTTGCTTCTCTTTTGGGTTGGGAAAACCTTGCCTCCCTTTCATTCAAGGTAATGGACCCCAGCTTGGCACAAGTCCTCTGCTTTGGGTCCTCTGCATCTTCTTGGAAGATACCAAAACCAACTGCCATCCAAGAGGTGTCTACTGACAACACTATTGCACCATCTGACTCATAGTCAAGGGGTTTAAGAGGAGCACTTTCTGACAATAGCTTCCTAAGTTCAGCCATAGCTTTTCTTTGTTCCTCTCCCCAGACAAAAGGTGTATGGTTTTGTATCAATCTGTTGATAGGTGCTGCCACTTTGGCATAGTCTTTTATGAACATTCTAAAGGTACCACAGGTCTCCAGGAATGCTCTGACATCTGTTTTATCATGGCAATCACCCCATCCCATAACAACAGCCAGCCTCTTAGTTTCAGGCTTCTGTCCTTTATAGGAGCACCTATGACCAACTACTACAATTTCATCTGCACATACTACTGACTTCTTTCCAGAGAAAGTTCCTCCAGCATACTTGATCCTTTGTAACACTCTATTTACATTATGTAAGTGTTCCCATACAAATCTTCTTATGCCAGCATTTTCTGGAATAACTTCACAACTGCCATCTGGTAACTCATATCTGTGTGGTGGCCCTCTGATTGGCACATCATCAATGTATGGCCAAGTTACATGAGGGATTTCATCCTTTCAGGATGAAGGTAATGTCATCATGAAAGATTGGTACAGAATTGGTCCAACCCATAGGCAGAGTGACTAGCCTCAGAGCACCAAATGGGGTCTGAAAGGTGGTGTACTCCCTAGACTTAACATCCAGTACCCTCTCATCATACCCTACATAGAGGTCAAAGATCCCTCCACAGGCCCTGCCTGCAAAGTGACTGGCCAACTCCTCAGTTGCTGGTGGCAATCCTGAATGAGCTATAGTCACCTTGTTCAAAGGTTCCAGACTGTGGACTATCCTTAAGCTCTCTCCATCTTTCTTCAACACTGTGAACCATTGGGACCAGTATGAAGAATTAGATGGCTCATAAACTCCTGCCTCAATCTTCTGTTTGATCATCTGACAGATCTTATCCCTTAGGCCAGGTGCAATGGGAATGTTCTTTAACACCCAAGGGGTGTGAGGAATTACAGGCATTACTACAGAAGGGAAGAATTCCTCCTTGAGCCTGCCCCTTTGAGCATCATCCCAGGCAAAGGCCTCATTCTGCAGCATCATAAGATGATGGACTGCCTTCATTTTCTCAGGCCATAAGAACCCATCACTATGTGCTTGGTCAATGATTTCCTTGCACTCAGTGGTATATCTCCCAGTAGGTTTGAATGTAGGTGGCTGAGGGTCCAACTGGGGCATAGTAGCTAGTGGATCCCCTGTAATGCATCTTTCAATTCTAAACTCTTCTGGAGAGGTCCCTAAGACTGGCCTCACCTTCCTAGCCACAGGTTTGTACTTCTTGGAGTATACCTGAGCTACCTCCCCCACCCCTACTTCTGACTCTAAGTCTGCTTGCTGAGCTAGAAGACTCTCTACTTCCAGGAGTACTGCTTTCAACTGTCCATTTAGATAGGCAGCTAATGTTTCCCCAGCTCTTCCCTCATACTCCCTCCTACTAGATACTGCCTGTAGATAAGCATCCCTTAATTCCTCCTGACCAAACTCCCTTCTCCTAACTGCATATCCAAACACTTCTATTCTTCCATCTTGGGTCTCTAGAAGACCCACTGCTATCTCTCCCTGGTCTAGGACCAGATCATTGAGACTCAAAATTTTTCCTCCCCATTTTTCACCAGTTCATCCTTTGGCACCTGTCCTCTTTCTAGAGTGAGCAGAGCTGTCCGGCAACCTGTATTGGGGTCTCTGATAGTTATGATAGCACTTCCATCTTGTAGATTTTGGATGTTGCTCTCTGTCAGAGTATCAAAGGGTCTTCCCAGCAGGACAGTGTAAGCTGGTCTTTCAAAGATATGTACTTGTAGATAGATTGTAAACCCTTCAGCAAAAGTGAATGGAACATTGCAAGCCAAGCCCACTCATTCATTTACTTGCTGGTTGGCACTCTCCATGTGCAAGTGTATGTCTGGATCCCAAGTCAACCCTAAGTGCAAGGCTTCAGCTAGTGACATGCACACTATTTGAGAGCCACTGTCTAGGATTGTTTCTACTCTTCCTTTTCTATTGACAATAGGGTTCAAGGAGCATAGGACCTGTAAGTCTTTAGCTACATACACCACTACTGGCTTTTTCCCTGGAGGAATACTCTCCAAGTAAGTGGCAACACAATCTTAGTGTACTACTGCTCCAGTAGGTAGACCAACTTGTGTTCCATCTACAATGAAGTAAGTAGCCCCAGGTAAATCATTGACATTGACTTTGTCTGGAGGCTTCTTCTTCTGTTGTTGAGTTGGAGTCCCTTTCACAATCAGCAATCCTGTGTCCAGAGCCCCAACAATAGAAGCAATAAGTATTGCCTCCTGGTAGAGTCTGTACAGCTGGGGACATGCTCTCTGCCCTGGCCTTATTGTGACTGCTGGTATTTAGGTAGGCTTTATGCATGTCTACTTGGCTGGCTTGTATAGCCTGCATAGCACCCTGCATGCTTCCTAGTTGTTTTCCAATAGTTACAATAGTGTCCTGCATCTGAGCCATCTTCTCTTCAGCTTCTTCATTTTTAGGACTACTCTGAGTACTTCCTTTCTGATCTACCACTTCTCCCCTAGGACTTCTCACAAATGAGCCATCTACAAGAGCCCCTACTACTGCCAGGACTTCAGACAAGTCATACTTGTCATCCTTATGTCTGTTCCTAGCAGGGTCCTTATAGTGCCCATACTTGTTAACAAGCCTTCTATAGCATCAGCAAAGGCTGGCACAAAGCATCCCAGGAATTTGTCTACCAGAGACCCATTCCCAATGACTTTGGCCAATTTCTTAGCTTCTGCTCTAAACTTCCTTATGAGAGAATGAATTTCTGTTGTATCACTTCTGCTCAGGCGGTCATGCTCTCTACAGATGCGATCCAGGTTTGAAATGCTCCCTGTATCATCAACTGCCTCTGGATAGGATTCCTTGATTTCTTTTACAAAGTTATCCCAGGAATACTCATCTCCATAAGAGTCAAAACCAAGCCATTCCTGTTCTGTCTGAGCATCTACATACTCCAGAATTCTCTTCTTCCTCTCTTTTGCCACTTTAATACCAGCATGCTCAAACAAGGATTCCATCCTTTGCAAAAACCAGTGAACCTCTGCAGGTTCACTGTGTTTAAACTTGGGGGCATCCCTGCTATCAGGCAGTGGCATTTTGTATCTTATAGATTGATCCATGATGTTGGTCTGAGTAGACTGAAAATCACTGGACACTAATTTTTGTTGGTTTGACTGACTCTTCTCAACACAAAATTTTTGTTTTCTGAGTAGAGTGTCAGGATCAGGCAAATAGAATTTTGCACCACTAGAATTGGCACAAGTTTCCCTTTTGCTTGATGCAATTGAACTTTTGACCTTTGGTGTGATAACCTTAGGTGTGCCAGGCCAAGAGCCAGGCAGAGCAAAACTTATGGTATAGTTTCACAGGTGGATTCCTTCCAGAAGTCCAAAAAGTGTATATTTTATTGTAAAGAAGCCCCTTGTGGTGGGCTCCAGATGATGCAAAGTGCAGCAGTTGTGTTTATTTGTATTTATTTACAAATTTAAACTCTGACTTGCAGTAAGTTGTGTTGGGCATCTCGACAACTCAATAACACTTTTTTAAAGTACAATGTAATTTTATTGATTTATTTTGTTGGCAAAAACTTAAGTTCTGCTTGTCCAAAAAGGTTCAATTTAAATTAATAATTATAAACCCCAAATAATTGTGAAGTTCTTGTGTTGGGCCTGAGACGTCCGCTCCCTGGGGACTTTGAGCCATACACAATTGCTCGGTTTCTCCTCCCTTTTTCCTTGTCCTTTATACCTGTCCCTCCACGCACGGACCATCACGCATAGCACATGTTTTGGTATCAAATTATCGCGTCACCATGCCCAGACCTTCAGTTGCTGCTTTTACTGGGTCTGGGCACTTGGGTACTGCCTCTGCCGATGTGGGACATGTGTGGGTTGTCCCAACGGGCTAATCCCTCCTCCACTGCTCCAGCCTATCCTCTCCTTGCTTTTTCTTCGTGTCCTTCCATGTCCCTTTCCTCCTTTCGAGCTCACTTCATTATGATTTCATGGCCACGGTGGGTTGGTTACAGGGGAGTTGCGAGGGAGGAGCACAAAGTTTTCAGATCAGAGGGATGAGATGGAGCGGTGGCAGTGCTGATATTGGAACTGATGCCAATATCTTGGCTCTTTGCTGGACACTGCCACATCATTGGCAGTTGCTGTTTCATCAACTCTTGATTGTTGCTTGCTTTGCCTCACGTTTACTGCTAGCTGACTGGGACCTTGTTTTATATTTTTTGGGTTTTGGTCTTTTTGGTGAGCCTCCCAGAGTCTACAGTTTTTGACTTGTGCTTACAGGTTTCAGCATCTTTTGGGTTTATATTGGGATTTCATGGCTTTTTAGGGTCTGCCTTGAGTGAGGCAGATGTATCAATATATGGGCAAGGAAGCAAAGATTGCTTGCAACCACAAAATGTCTAGGATGATATACATCACCTGAGCTTATGATAAGCTTTATTCATGGGTACATGGAGTACTCATGAACCCCAAGCAACTGTGTTGCTTGTCCATGTAGCATCAGAGGGTGGACCTTCTATTGGCGTTCATGTTGTTCTACTCTTATGTGAGTTTCACAGGATCTCCTTCTTCACTTATGCCAAGCAAAGGGATCAAATAATGCATTGTGTCTTAGACATCAACATGGACAGTGTGGAGACCTACTTGCCCAAGGGAGACAGGCATTGGCTTTCTGTATCCCTTCCTTCACACATGTCTGCAATGCTCAGATGCACTGATAACTGTAAAGGCGACCTCAGAGAGCTGTGGAAGTCACACAGCTGGCAGAGGGATATCCAAAGATGTATTAGCAAGTGGCTACAGTGTACAGGAGCTAGCTACTCACCTGGTAGAGAGATATCCAAAGAGAATAAGTCTGAGGAATCCCTATGCCAGGCTGTGGATGCTTCTGGGGCCCCAGAAGTGTGGGAATCAACTATATAGTACACAGAAGCCACTGGAAAAATACTGTGGGAATAAAAAGATAAAAACTCGGACATTGCCAGAGAATGGATTGGTAATGACCATCAAGTGACTCTGGCAATGTCAGGTGGTCTGAAGAAGTCAGATGACCAGGAAGGGATCAGATGACCTTGAGAGCAAGGTCAGGTGATCAAAAATGTGGACACAATATGTACAGATAGTATCTAAAGGGAAACAGAAGGGAAAAGGAAGGGGAAAAAGAATAGGAAAAGGAAAGGATGGTCTCTAGGGGTTGTCCCCTTACAATAACAACATCTGGGGTGTGGGTCTTAATCAAATCCCCACTGAGCATCATTTTTGAGATTGACTGCTAGATGCAGTACTTACTGCACCATGGTCATTCCAGATCCCAGAACTTTGTATCTGGTATTGTTATTGACAGCTCAGGGATGAGTGAACCAAAGCTCAGTCTTTGATTATATCCTGGCTCATGCCTTAGCCCCTACTGGTGCCAACATCCATGCAGCTTATATGAGAGTTTTTGCTTTCATAGTTGCTTGCCCACAGCTCTATGCAGAGGCTGTGGAAGCTTATAACCAAGAAAGTTCAGTGGCCTTCTGGGCCATGAATAATTATACTTTCCCTTTATACAGGCTCCATGTGGAGCCTGCACAATCTGGGCAAAACTGAGGTGCTCTGGCCACATCTTAACCAATTAAATCTCTCAGATGTGGATTGACCACATATATACTTACAATATATGCTATCTGGATTATCACCAGTCTGGGAGTGGTCTCCACACCAATTTGTTTGTCCATGTGGACCACAATCACCATGAATGCTGAAAGTGCTTTGACATTCCAGGATTCTTGCCTGGTTATGATGGGTGGTGCTACCCCACCTTGTATGATTGAGAACATTTCTGCATCCTCATTCAGCTGCTCAAAGCACATGGGCTTACACTGCTCACTGACAGAGAGTGGCTTTGATATGGAGAGAACACCATGTTCAGATACCTGGCCAATTGACCCTAAGTGGCCATATATGCCACTAGAGCATGACTTTTGATGGTAATGACCACTACTCCACCCATAGGACCTGACATGTCCCTCTTTGTATCTAGCTCTGACAAGGACTTCAACATTGATAGCTCCTCAGAAGAGTCGGCACCTTCTACAGGTGCAGCCCCTCATAAGGTACCTCTGGTACCTCCATAGCCCTCTACTATAAGTGGCAAATATGCTATTCACCATGCCATGATCAACCCACCCAGAAAGACAGTGCCAAATGAGACTGTAGCCAACATTGCAGCCTCTGAACATGTGGCAACTGAAATAGTTACTCCTGTTGAAGCTGCTCCCACCACTATGGCTGGCACTGAGGTTGAAAGGTGGGACAACATGGTAGCCAAGGAAGGGGGCCTTAGGGACCAGATGAACATGGAGGGATTGTAGTGGTCCTCTGTACTGATGTGATATCTGGTATTTTTATTTACTTGTATTTGTGTACAAATAAAAACTCCATCCTGCAAGTAAGTTGCATAGGGCATCTTGACAACTCAATAGACACTTTTAAATGATAATAGAATTTTATTGATTTGTTTTGTTGGGCAAAACTAAAGTTAAATCAGCTCAAAAAAGGTTCAATCAAATAATTAAATTGTAAACCCAATATATTATGAAGCTTTCTAGGTTGGCCTAAGGCATCCACTTACTGAGGACTCTGAGCTGTGAAAAATTGCCTACCCTCCTCCATCCTTTGTCTTTCCCCTTTATACCCTCTTACCAGTGCATGGACCATGCTATCTAGTGTGTTTTCCATTGGTTTTCCACTCTTGCTGGTTGGTTTCTATATGCCCAACAAATTTTGCCTGTTCCAGGCTTGGCACTCATGCATTCTCAATTTCTTGCCCTTTTCCTGCCTCATTTCTCCTTCCCTTGGTGTGCTGGGTGTGTTGGATGATAGCATCAAGCTTGACAAAGTTGGCTAGAGATTTTTCACTTGGTATTGAAGCCAGAATTGAAGCCAGGGAGGTCAGCAAGGTGCAGCACTGAGGAGCACTAGGCACCCAAATGGATCCAGGCCCAATGATTGGATCAGCACAGCCACCAATCATGGCTCAATCCATTGGAATGTGACTTCTGCCTGCTTCTCAGGCTTGTTTGTTTTGCTGGCCTTTTTGCCCTTGTATCAGGATCATTGGCAGTTGGCCTGATAAGTGTCACTTATGTCTACAGTTTTTGACTCTCATGCTTATGATTTTCAGCATTTTATTTGGTATATTTGGATACTGGCCATCTTTCCAGTGAGTTTCTTATTCAAGACTCCTATATCAGTACTGCACATGTTGGGCAAACACATTGTGTTGAATAGCTCAATAAACACTTCTTATAGGATCTGCATTCTACATATCTTTTAACATAAGAGCTTTACAAATGCTTCAGTATGGATTCATGGGTGGGATGCTATTTCCCACTCCTTTGTTGTTCTGCTTTTATTTACAGTGGTTGTCTCAGTATTATAGTCTCAGTATCCTAGTCTGACAATGTACCCTAGTTATGTGACCATGATGGTCTCATGAGAGGGATATGTAATGAGAAGGCTCATTACATAGCATATAAATTATTGTTTTACTATTTACTTTTATTTATGCTACAGTTATACTTATGAGGTTATGATTATGTAACTTCAATAGTTTTTCTTTGCACACTGTAGACAGATCCAATAGACAGGTTCTGACTTATGGTCTTATGCAAGAAAGGCTCTGTAACACAACCCCATTACACTCTTCATGAAGGTGTCACATATAGCTGCTGCATAGAGTGGGCTGGCAGGAAGTGGGCTCATTTGGTGGACTTATTGCAGATTACCTGGACTGCATCAAATCCCTGTGAGGTTGAGCAAGGGGCCTACATCGTCAGTTGAGACATGCTGCCATGGGCCATTGGGCATTTATAGCAGCTTTAGTGGGCCAAACAGTTTCTGTTGCCTGAGCTTGATGCATTGGCAGGTCTCACAGCCATTGACACAGTGGTTGATATATTCTGACATGCAGGGCTAATTATAGTTCCATGCCACAAGAGCCAAGATGTTTGCATGTCTGGAGTGGCTAGCTGGGATAGAGTTGTGGTATAGTTGGAGGATTGTCTGCTTGACCTCATTGTCATCTGGGACATAAACCAGAAAATTAAATTGCACTAGCCCATTGTTGACCAAGAATTCCTTTAGCTGTGCTGACCAGTGCTGAGGCTGCCTCCAGACTCCACAGTGGAGCAAGCTTTGGGTTAGACTTCAATACCTGCCATATCATTGCCAGAATATTGCCATCTGTCAGCATTTGCTCCACTGTCACCACCACTGTATGCACTTGCTGCTTCCCAACCTTGTCATTGGTGAGTACCTGTTGCCCTGCATTATTGAGACTTGCAACCTCATGATCTGGGCAATGTGACAGGCTGTTGAGGCTCATACTCAGGCATCCTGGACAGTAGTGAATGCAAAAGACAAAGTAGTTGAGGAAGATGCTCCACCTTGCTTGCTGGCAGTTGAGGTTGTGTGCAGACATGAAGTACTCTAAGTTGCAGTGATCTGAAACATGTTGACAGGGTAGGGGTTCCCCTCCAGGTAGAGGTGCCTGGCTTCAAAGGCTCTTACAATAGACAAAAGTTCCTTATTGTGAATGTTGTAATTGTGCTTTGCTGGCTGCATTGCTTTTGAGAAGAAGGCCACTGGTTATCACTCACTGCTCTTCACCTGTTGTGACAAGATTGCACCCACTGCAAAGTTAGATGCATTGGTCTCCATTTAAAACTGTGCCTGAGCCTCCATGAATGCCTGCTTCAATGAGTCAAATGCCACCTGTTCCTCTGCACTCCACTGCCACAAACAGTCCTTTGCCTTTATTTGTTCCAACAGTTGCATATTTGCAGCATAGTCCTCAATGAAATGCCAATAGAAGTTGCAAAACCCAAGGAACTGGTTAACATGCTTCAGGTTCTGGGGAGTTGGCCACTCCATGACTCTGCTGACCTTCACTGGGTCCATACTGATGTGGCCTGGGGAGATCTTCATGCCCAGGTAGTCAACATCTGTTGTGCAGAACCAGCACTTCTCTAGCTTCAGGAAGAAATCAGCTTCACACAGCTGGCATAGGACTTCATGGACATGCACATCATGCCATGCTGGGTTTTCTGAGAACACAATGATGTCATCCAGGTAAAGTATCATATACATGTCAACTAGATCATGGAAAAGGTCATTCACCATATGTTGGAAGGCAGCTGGCATGTTACACAAGCCAAACTGCATGATGAGGAATTTGAACTGACCATAGCATGTCTGAAAAGATGTTTTCCACTTGTCACCATCCCTGATGCATATGTTATAGTAACCCTACCTCATGTCCAGTATTGTGAACACCTTTGCCACTCTCAGCTGGTTCAGCAGCTCCATTGTCAGTGAAATTGAGTATGTGTTGGGCCTTTTGACAGCATTCAGAGCTCTTACAGCAACCACCAGGCAAAGGGACTCATCTTTCTTCTTAACAAAGAAGACAGGTGGCACACTTGACGGTCAAATGTAGCCCTTTGCCAGGTTCTTATTGATGAACTCCTGCAGTGTCCTCAGCTCTGCCAGGTCCAGCTGATACAGTTTACCAAGGGGTGGAATGGCTGCACCATCAATCAACTCAATCCCCAAGTTGTGGTCACAGTGAGCTGGCAGTTATTCAGACCTTGCCTTGCTGAAAATGTCTAGGAATTTGTGGAATTCCACTGGCACCATCTCCTCCACTGCCTTCTCACTCTCTGACAACCAATGCCTTTTCCACCAACATCTGCACAAAACTCCTTACTGCACCATGTATCCCCTGCAACTGAGGCACACCCACATTCCATGGTCAACTCCAGGTCCCACTGTTGCTCCAAGAACATGCCCTCTAATCAATGCATGCTCTTGCCACCCTCACTGCTGCCCTATGCAGACCCCTTTGATTGTTGGGCTCATCTTGTCTGCTTGTACTTCAGGCCAGTGTGTTTCTCTGCATGATTGGCAGGATTAGCTTCTGCCATGCCATGCTGCTCCAGTCAACTTCCATGCACAGGCCTGCACTGCACACCCCCACCATTGCACATCCTCAAGGGACACACTGCTTGACCTGCTGTTGTCCCTGTTGGCAAGCACTTCTCCCAACAGTGCAGTGACTGGAACTCCACTGTTGAACATTCCCAGTTGATATCTGGGTTGTGTCACTGCAGCTAATCCACTTCCAGGATCAAATTGTCATTATTGATTTCTGCAACATTAAACACCAGCATCTCAGCATGGTCTTCCGGGACTACATGCAAGTGCACCTCTTCCACAATCAGCCTAGACCAAATCTCCAATCTGTCAATTGTGCATAGGCACATTGGGTTCCTCTTACAAACCATCAGGATAGCCTTCTCTGCCATAAACTGTGGGCTGACAAAGCAACAGCTTGCTCCAGAGTCAACCATCACACACGTGTCAACCATCACACACATGTCAACAATACAGGAGGAGGCCACCTAGTTGTGAATCTGCAGGGTAACGGACAGTGCAGTATCTCTATTGGAATATATGGAATCTTTTGAAGTACCAAACACAAGCGGGTGCCAGACTTTTTCCGAACACCATCTGTGCCTTCTCAAAGACGAGCACTGGATCACCCATGGCACTGCAAGAGACTTCGAACGATTCATCACAGATTTTGTCGCCGCAAACAATGACTTATGGATTGCAGAAGGAACTGGAGCAGGATGACACTGTTTATATATCACATCACACAAAATGAATGTTGACATTCCTGAAGACGCGTGCGTCAAAAATGCCTACGCGTCAAGCGAGGTACACTGAACAAGGAAAGGTCTGAGATACAGTCCGATATTCAGCTCCTGATCTTGATAAGATTTTTGTAAGAAGAACCTTGTCTATGTATGAAGTTGACAACAGGCTTACCTCCCAATATTCTAGCGAAAATAGAAACTCGCAGCCATCCCCTTGTACCAAGCTTCCTGTCGAAAGTATGGTCCAGTAATAAAAGGGATCAGCGCCTTCCAAAAGCCATCGCTGGTCGCTTCCGACTCATTTTGTTTCTGCATTGCTATGTACTCAAACCACGGAGGGTAATATCCAGACGCCGTCCAGTCAATGACCCAAAGGCGACCATCCTCCCCCAAAATCAGATTTCGCAGGTGGAGATCTTGATGCGTCAGTACTAGCGCTTCTGAGTCGTCAAACTTGACCACCCTCGAGGGATCGTCCAGCGGAATCTTGTTTCGGTCCGCAGCCCGTTTGTGGCGGTCATTGAACAACCGTGAAAGCTCCGCATAGGAGGCAAATGGGCCACGGCTAGGTATGACCCGACCGAAAAGAGGCGAAGCACAAATTCGAGGCCCAGTATTACTGATGGGCCCGGGGGGGGTCGTGCTTGGGGCTTTCAGGCGACGGAGCTGACGGATGTACCGACGCAGAGTCCAGGCAATGCCAATTTTTTGCCAAGTTGAAAGTGTAGGCCACGCTTGAGCTACCGTGCGGCCTGGAATGTAGTCCATAACAACATAAAATGCGTCGTATGACGCAATCACACGATGGACACGAGGGACAGCGATAGCTGACCTTGAAAACACCAGGTTAAGTGCGTTTGCCTCTGCCGAACTGGTGAGGCCTTCTTCTAGTATCTGGTTTTCCTTGACGCAAGTCTTTGTTGTCAAGCGTTTCACGCAACGTTCCCCAGCTATGAAGGGGGCTTTCCGAAAACATTCCATAACCTCATTGTCACTGAGATGATCGACGTCAGATGACTGCAGAGATATGCAGGCTCCGTGAGTGTGGCGAAGATGGTGAGAGAAACTAAACGTACTCACGTCGATCTTCCTTTGCGGTCTTCTGTCAGGCACAACATAGGTCAGAACTATATCCAATGCATCTGCCAGCAGCCCGAGAAACGTGTAAGTCAACCATTTCGTATACATCAGTGGGTAACCCGACGAGGCAATGATGGAGAGTGTAAGTTTACAACCGATCTTCTGGTCGACTGGCTAATGCCGTGACATGCTCACGTGACTAACGTGGCAGCAACTTATTGGATGTTCAAAAAGTTCCCCTGACTCTAACCATGTCCAAACAACATCATTGTGGTGACAATCTAATTCTTCCTTTGCCATTGACTAACTCAGAATAGTGGGGTTCTTGCTTCTGGTTAGTGGGACCTGACACTAGGGACTACAATTTCTGGAATACAAAAATTGTCTATGCTGTCATGTGAAATAAGCATAGGGAGAATAAGATTATAAGGGTGACCTCAGGGAGTTGTGGAATTCACACAATTAGTAAAGGGATATTCAAAGTGTATTAGAAGGTAACTACAGTGCACAGGCCTAGTTACTCACCTGGCAGATGGATATCCAAAGAGAATAAGTCTGAGGAGGCCCTATGCCAGGATGTGGACACTTCTGAGGCCTCTGAAGCATGAGAGAACAATGGTATAGTACACACAAGCCACTGGAAAAAGTGTATGACATGTGAAAGACTAAACTCTCAGGTGACTCTGGAAATGTCAGGTAATCAAAGTGTGGACACAATGTATACAAGATAATCTATAGAAGGAAAGGAAAGGAAAAGAAAAAAAAAAGAAGAAAACAGGAGGGCTGGCCTTTGGAGAGGTGTCCCCCTTACATCATCCCCTCCCCTCCTTATGCAGTGTCCTGATGCACTGGATGGTGGCAAGACCACACAAACTGAAAAAGTGCTAGAAAAAGGATATACAGACCCCAAATAGATTTGAGTGTGTCAGGATGGCATTCAAAGAATTTCTTCACCAAGAGAAAAGCCCTGACACCCTTGGCAGGCTCCCAAGAAACATTCTGATATCTGTAGCCCTTCCATTTCACCTGGCACTAGAGCTTGTGATGGAAATATATGGCTGTCCAAGATTGCCTCCACCTCATATTGCTTCTTATTATTGACAATTACTATGGGTGGTGGGGGACTTGCTTGCTGACCAGGGATTGGATCCATGACTTGTAGGGTGCAGCCTTGACAACATCAAAGACTGGATGAATGTTCTGCATTGCTCAAAGTAGTCAAAGATGGTACACCAGATGAACTACTATGTGCTTAATCATTCATGGTCTGAGGACCTTGTGGGAGAGCTTCTTGGATGGGTGGATAGTCTGAATGTCTTGTACATCTAAGTAGACCTTATCACCTGGGAGGTACTCTAATGCTGGGGTCTGACATTGGTTGTAGTATTATGTTATCCTTGGCCTTAGCTAAAGCTAAGGCTGCCCTTGCCTCTCCCTGCACCTTCTTCATGAGTCCACAAACTCATTCATAAAACTTGTTTTAAGAGGGATGCTGGTGTGGCTCAAAGCCTATGTGGGGATGATGTCTAGTGTTCAGTATGAAGGGGGTTGCCTGGGTTGCAGAATGCACATGGTTATTGTACTGAAACTTTGCATCTGTGAGCAGCTTGTTCTAATTATCCTACCATTCACTGCAGAAGATCCAGAGGTACTGTTCCAGCTCCTGATTGACATGCTCAATCTGGCCATCTGACTGAGAATTATATGCAGTGGAGGCCTAGAACTTGATTCCCAGCAGCCAATATAGCTCCCTAGTGAACTCTACTACAAGCTGGGGATCAAGATCTGATACAAAGGCATCCAAGAGACCATGAAGCTTCCTGACATTCTTTTGATATAGATTGGCTGCTCCAAGGGCAGAACAGGTGGTAGTTGTAGGAATAAAGTGTGCTTTTTTCCCTACACTATCCAGCACAATTGCATTGTAGACATGCACATTTGGTAGCTTAGAAATGAAGTGAACCAAGACTATGCTCCACTGGTCATTGGCAATTGAAAGAGGGTGGAGCTCCCTTATAGGAAGGCTTAGTCCAGAGGCACATGTTGCAGGTGCTAGTGTAGGTTTCAATATGACACAACATCTGAGGCCATCAATAGTTACACAATATCAGTTCCAAAGTTTTCCAGTGCCCCAAGTGTCCTGCAACTTTTGAGTCATAGTGCTGTATCATGATTCACCAGCATAACTCTGTGTCATTTGGCACATAGATGCAACCACAAACAGTGAGCACCTCCTGGTCCAATTGTTACTCCTGACTATGGACTGAATGAGTACCTGTCCATTGACCTGCCTTGAGTGCCTTGGCTGCCTTTGCCATCATTTTCTTATGAAGACCTTTCTGGTTGCCCTTATATGTCTGCTAGAATGGAAACTTCTTTGCCATATATCACTAAGTCTTCAAATATGCAAACCACAAAGAGCTCTGGCTTGAGCAGCACAATGTATTGTTGCTGGCCCCTGTCCTGTGATCAGCCTGATGTGACAGAGTGTCTGGCTTACCCATACTTCAATGTGGCCTGACAATTGGAAGAAAAACATAATAGTGGAGGTGCATGTCTTATTCTGCTTTCTTTCTTTGTCATGTTTAACTGTTTGTTCTTTCTGCTGTAGCATGGTCCCAATGGGTTCTTTATGTGCATGCTGCACCTTATTCTATGACAACTCAAGCAGCATTTCAACCACAAGGCTATGCTCTGCCTCTTTGTTCTTTGCTATTTCATGTCCTACAAAATGCTGCATCCTCTCAGCATAGGGCCAAATTGTAGACAACCTGACCTTTCTTTTGCAGACTTTCTGCCTGACTTTAAGCCCATGGAGCTGTCAGAGAAGGATTCTAGCTTTGGTTCACTCCTTTGGCATTATGGTGCTTGTTTTCCAGTTCTGCTATGTTGGAGAGGAGTCACAGGATGCACATGACATGACAGCCCAGCATGTGAGTGATGTATTGCAAAGGGGACAGAAACAGACAGATTAGGAAACAAACTATACAGTTGGAACTCATGGATTGGATCTGGAGATCACACATACCTCAGTCATTTGAATACTGACTGAGGTATGTGGTGCATTTATTATAGTACATAATATATTAACTTATTCATACTTGCAGTACTTGTATCCAACAGGTATATAGAACTAATATCAGTCATTTAAATACTGACTGAGTAATTGTATCCAACATGCTATCTTTTCTTTCTCTTATTTATTTGACTTTTCTAGATGCATGTTGCCTCAAATATTGCATGCAACTATTTCTATGTGTACAAGCTCGCCTGGATTGTGCAGCAGCTCAAGGATTTGTTAGGATAGGTGGCAGGCAATATGATATATATTCTGTATATTCTTTTGCACATCCTCCAGTCTTATAATACAATTTTGTTTTTCCTCAACTTTTCATAAGTTTTAAAGTAACTGCCTCATCTAAAGTCCAACTTCTGTGGTTACTTTGCTTTCTGATCCCAGCTTGAAACACTTTTTCCTTCTTTTTGGCCAACTTTGAGGTTTAAGATTCTGCTATTTCCTTTGTTTTAATGCCTCTGCTTTAGCTGCTTTTTCATTTATGTTTTTCCATCTTTCAGTCATCAATCTTGATTGGATATTTAGATACAGTTGATTTGTCAGCCAATCCATTTGTCATTCCAAATTCTGCTGATTGTTATTCTTAGTTCTGGGGCAGAAAATACTAGTGTATTTGCTCCTCTCCCCCTTTTTAGACTTATAGCTTTCTCAAGTTATGTCATAGATAATTCTTGCTAATAAAGATTTTTCACCATCAGTAAGCAAGCACAAAACATGTGTTTTACACAAGTCCAAGCCTCTGTTACTAGGGCATAGTTTCTCCAGGCACACAGCCCCCAACCTATGAAGCTTGCTGAATTACTGTCTTTTGTCCAACCTGTCTGCTTTCATGGATGCTATTCTCATCAAGTTCAAAGCATCCATCAGTATAGGCCTCAGAAATTATAGCCAGATTCTTGCTTTGTAATATGGGCATTGCCATCACATGCTCTGCTTGGTTGCTAATAGTGTGGTATGCTTCATTTGTCTATTTCTTTATTTGTGTGTTCATATCTCATGTTAGATCAAACATTAGGATATGCTTCTGCTTCCAACCAGGCCAGTACCTTTGCTCAAGAAACTGTTCAGGGTCTTACTCCCTATATCTATCTCAAATGCTACTGTAGCATCATGTCTATCACCAGTAATATTCATTGGACTTCCAAGGCACACAAGGAGGGCATTGTCAAGGCAGCACTGCTCATTACTCCAGCTTCCAAGATTACTCATTCCATCCTGAAAAGAATACACCTTCTCTTGCTAACTTGCTTCTCTTCTGCTCATGTTTCTTTACTATAGGGCTGCAAGTCTTATGTCAACAACAAACCTGAGGATGAGAGATGTGGTCATAGTCACCAAACCTCTGGTCCACAGATACTCTTGTCCTGCCTATACTGCTATTTGTCAACTCACAAGCCTGTTCTTCAAACTACAAGTTGATACCCTTTCACACTAAACTGTTCAAATGAACTGTTGTATGTATCTGAAGTAATAAGGAGTTTCTTTGTGAGTAACAAAGGGTGGCTATATTGGAAAAGGGAAGAAGAAAACTAGCTAGTAATAGAAAAGCATACAAGAATGGAATTGTTGAAGGCCACTCACAACAGCTTGGGATACAAAGGCACATTCACAACAAAGAGCTTCTTGCTGCAATGCTTCTGGTGGCCAGATTTAGAAGCTAATATACACTGGTATGTCCAAATGTTCCACTTGTATCACATCCAACAGAAGCAGCTATTAAAGATCCTGCCTTTAGTAACACACAGTGGAGAAGTTCCACTATGATGTGATGTACATGCTAGAATGGAATGGATGCAAATATGCCATACATAGATGGTGCTTGTTAACTTTGTGGATGGAAGGTAGACAGACAATTAAGCATCAATAGAGCAATGGCTCTTTGAAGACATTATCTGCTGATGAGGTTGTATTCAAAAAATAGTAACAGATAACAGACTATTAGAATGGGTAAAAAGGAAATATAATATTAAAGAGATAAGAATATCTGTTGTAGAAAGCTAACAGAAAGATTGAAACCTCACTGGGACATGCTGGCAAGCCCTGTTTAAAGCAACAGGATGGGATTATAAATGCTGGTTCTATTTCTTCCATCACATTATATGGGCAGATAGATTTATAGTATGCAAGGGATTGGGATGTTCACTGTTCTATGCTACAATGGAGGTGCACTCTATTCTACCCCTAGACATTGTAGAAGCTACATGGTTAGTAAATGTGCCAAATGATCTACTGACAACTACAGAGTTGATTGCTTATTAAGCCAAGGTGTTAGCCAAACACAGGCAGTATGTAGAGGAAATGAAGGTAAAGAGTAACAAAAGAAAAGTTGGAATAAATGCCAAGATACAAGCAGGAGAATGCCAGCATCATTAAGGCCTATAAGTTCAAACTGCTGGAATTTAGTGCTCATTTGCAACATAGCAATTGAAAAGACACTATTCACAGCAAAGAAAATGAGCCTCCAATACCTTGGACCAATGATGGTCATAGCATGCAATCAGGGAGGAGCATACATAGTTGCCAAATTGAACAGTTTGATATGGCAGAAAAAGATAGGGGCATTCAGAGTAATACCTTATCATGCATGGCATTGCATAGCCTTGCCAACTAAGATGGAAAAATTCATAGATGCAAGCTCTAGCACACTATGGAGTTTGATAAACTCTATTGACAACTCAGAAGCAAATGGGGAGTATACTAGACATCCTTTAAAAAGGAAGCAGAGTGAAAAGAACAAGGACCATAATGATAGAGACTATTCCTTTGATGGAGTAAGGTTAGTACTCAACAGAGGAGAAAACTTGGTGGACTTAGAATATTGGGTAGAACTGGGTCAGAGAGGTTCAGTACACTTGGACTCAGACATTGAGGAATAGGATGGCAACAAGTATATTGCATAGCTGGCTAAAAGAACTATCCAACAGAGGTGCACCTCATTCTACCCCTGGACATTGTAGAAGCTATATAGTTAGTGAATGTGCCAAATGGCCTGCTGACAACTATGGAGTTGATTGCTTATTGAGCCAAGGTGCTAGCCAAACATGGGCAGCATGTAGAGGAATTGAAGCAAAGAGTAACAAAAGAAAAGTTGGAATATGTATTAAGATACAAGCAGGGAAATGCTAGCATCATTAAGGCCTACAAGTTGAAACCACTGAATCTATTGCTCATTTTCAACATGGCAATTAAGTAACACACAACTACTAGGTGCTTTACAAAAAGAAGGGAGCAAGATACAGTAATATACAAATGTAAAAGAAGAAAATAATCCACCACTTAATCTGCCCACTTCTGCAAGCTGCTGATTGATTCAAGGTAGCTTGTAGACATAGGAGTAGTTGCATGCAATATTAGAAGCAACATGCATCTAGAAAAGGAGTGAGAACAGGAGACAAAGAAGAGATAGAAAAAGAAAGAATGCACTAGGATCAGAGAAATGGAGCTATGATGTTAAAGGAGGGGACCAAAACTAGGATCTTCCTTGGGCAGTGCTATAGGTTCAACATTGGGCAAGACATTGGCAAATAGAAGGTCAAGCTGTCTGCAAGCAGGCCATGGAAAGCAAAAAGACAAAGTGCAGACCTCTGGGCAAAATGCTGTTAAAGTTGCTAAAGACTGGGGTATAAGATGTGCATAAAGAACCTAACCTGGGACAGAAAAGAGCAGACAGTTAGAAGTAGCAAAGAATGAAAGATTATGGTTTTTCTTCCAATTGTCAGGCTGAAAGTACTAGGATTGAAGGGGGAAGCAGATAAAGGCAATGGACAGATTAGCAAAGGAGAGGACAGAATTAGTGTAGAAGGAGGCAAGGTACCAGGACCAGAACTAGGCATTCAGGGCCAATGCAGAAGTGGTGTTGTTGGTGGAAGTAAATGACATGAGATGGGCAGTCTTGACCTGGAATAAAAGAGAGATCAAAAGGAAGATAGGTTAGAGCAAGTAGTAGACACACTATCTAGGTTATGGTTGCAAACAGCAGTGACCTCCAAAACTGCAAATTGGCTGCCTGATTATAGACAGCAAACAGGAAGAAGGAGGGCTGCAACACCTGATTGTTGAGCCAAGCAAGATACAGGAGTATCACAGTGGTAATATTGTGCTGAGGTCCTTGATAAGTGAAGTTGGTGACATTCATGATGGAGGTAAGGAGAGAAAGGGTTAAATGTTGCTTTCACTAAAATCCAGACATTATAGGGCAGAGGCAAAAAATCATGTTAGTAAGGAGATTGAGATCTAGACATGTACCAGCCTTCTAAGTCAGAAAAGCAGATCAAAATTGATTGCACTGCTACAGAGCTAGTAATAGCACATGCAAAAACCTAGGCCCAGTACAGCTAGATAAAGCTCTAAATACAAGTTAAATACTATGTAGATAGAAAGGTAAATCTGAGTTTTGACTACTTTACTTATTGGCTTTGTCCACACAACAGTCTGTCAGTGTTCAGATAGCTTCTGTATGATTTTGAAACTTCTGCATAGTACTATGCTATTGTACTAGGGTGTCCATCAGAAACACTAATACAATTGAGTCAGTACTGACTGCATGATCATGATAAAATCCTGACTTTATCTAATTTGATTGGCCTCCATCTAATCAGATCACAAAATATCTAACCAGACAAATCAGATGATACAGACCCATGACTACTATTGAAATTCTCTTAACAAAAATGACTGCTACCAACAATTACCTTAACAATGGACAATCCAGCCTCTCATGGACCCTGCATGGTGATTGACAATCAATCATACCCATGGTCCTATTCAACAGTCTACTAATCATTGTTTATTTTTATTTTTATTTTTATTTTTCTATTCAGTAGCCTAGTGGCCTCCATTATCCCATTATCACATGCAACCACTACACTTACTATTACTTACTAGTTTCCCCTTTTGCTATGCCTTACATACTTATAAATACTGTCCTGTCAGTAGCCAAAAAGATCATCAAATCATACCAGAGTCTAGTCTCCACTTCAGACCATGCTTCAGATTTCTTTTTGTCCTAGCTTTGCTACTAGCTGATTTGGGTTTATCCAGTCCAGTCTCCTCCCCTCTTTTTCTTGTCTTTAGGCTTAACAATGTTGTTAAGCCTAACTTTTGTTTGCCTTTGTTAAGTGCCATTTGGGCACCCTAGTTTCAACTTTGTTAATGCTAGCACCTACAGTTAGCAACTTATATATTTTTGTTAAAGTTGCTCTTTACCCCTTAACAACCTTCTAGGTCTCCAATTTTACAGATCTCATCCTGCATTACAAACTGGTAGTGACATTAATGGCCATACTGTTAAGTATACTACCTTTTACTGCTATCTCTCTACTGACTCTGACTACATCTTCTTAATGGGTTTCCAGGACCTTTGCTGGCTCCCCTCACACTAACATAATGCTACTACTTGCTAGCTCCTTTATCTGGCTGGTCTTGTTGGTTGTTTCCTGGATAGCAGCTAGGCAGCAAAGCAGCACATCATTTTAGAGCCTACTATAAGAGGTTCTAGAGCAAGATTCCACTGGAAACTTGTCTCCAGGCTAGAAACTGTTTATGGCTTGTTACCAAACCATTGCTCCTCATTATTCCCTTTAATATTCCCCCTCCATTGCCATTAACACTTTTAACAACTTCATCTTATAACTTTGGAGAGGAACTTGCTAATCCCAACAGATCCCACTCATCAGCACCTCCCTTAATGCCTCTCCCACCTGTGTAAACACTCTCATCAATAGCGGTGCCACCAACAACTTTGTTGACAAATCCCTAGCCTCATCTACCTCCCACCCTCTCAAATGCTTACTCATCCTCATCCACCTCCAACTCTTTGATGGCAGTATTACATCCTTTAGAGCTATCACCCACTCTGTACAGCTGCCCATCACATTCACTGATGGCCAGTAGCAGGAAGTCCAGTTCCTCATAACCAGGCTCCATGCTGCTGTCACCCTCATCCTGGAACTCTCCTGGCTCCATGCAACCAACTCCCAGATTGATTGGCAGAACCTCATGCTCTGCCCCTGTCGGCAACCTGCACCTGCCCCAGAACCCATTCCTCTTTGCCTTACTCCAGATGTAGATATCCCGGAGCACCCCACATACCCGCTGACAACCCCTCTGCAACTTTGCTCAACCTCCACTCAATCTTTCATCATCGGTGCCCAATTAAGTGGCCTCTCCAACATGCTACCTGCCCTTATTGATAGCAGGACCACTGGTATGTTTGTCAGCAAACCATTACAGATAACCCCTAGCCCCCTCGGGAAGCTCCTGAAGCTCCAACTCTTTAATGGGAACAATGCCACCTCTGGACCCATCACTCACTCTCACTCTGACACTCTTCTCCTTAAAAATGGCCTCCAGTTCCCTGTGAATCTCCTGGTCACCTCCCTTCCAGAGTCAACCCCAATTGTCCTCAGACTACCCTGGCTACACGATGTCAACTCCAACATCAACTGGAAGTACCTTACAATGACTTTCCTGGGACCAGATGCCAGCTTAGCCACTGCCATTCATTTCAAACTCCATACCATGGACAATCTGACAATGCCAGAGCCCCCCACAACTCCAAAAAGCAACTCTGGGCTACTCTAAACTCCAACCCTACATTCAATTCCTCCCTTTCCCACCAACATCCTCTGAAACTAGTACAAAGGTCCCTCCTACCTTGCTCTAGGCCTCAAAACACCTACTCCACTGACTTCTGGCAATGTGCCTGAAAAACCTCTCAGCCTCACCAACCTGAATATCAAAATCATAGGCCCAGAACCATTTGCATGCATCCTGTAGGACAGCACCTCAGCCTTCCAACTTCATATATCTCTGGCCCTCCTCAAAGAACACCTTCACACTGAGGACACCTCTGCCAAACCTAAAACAGAGGAACAAATCTTATGTGAAGTAGTTCCCCCTGAATATCATGAGTTTGCCAATGTCTTCTTCAAAGAGAGTGCCAAGGAACTTCCTTCCCACCAATCATACAACCATACAATTGACCTCAAGAAAGGCACCACACCTCTATTTGGTAAGGTCTGATATATGTCTGAAGTAGAGCTCCACGCACTCAAGAATTACCTTGACAAAATGCTCAGCAAGGGATTCATCCAGCCCTTGAACTCTGCTGCCAGAGCACCTGTGCTATTTGCAAAAAATAAGGGACAGCTCCTTCTGACTCTGCATCAACTACCAGGGACTCAATAAAGTCACTAAAAAGAACTGATACCCTCTCCTCCTCATTAGTGACCTGGTTGATTATTTCTGCAGTGCCAAAATCTACACCAAAATAGACCTCTAATCTGGTTACAACAATGTAGGCATAGCTCTGGGACACAAATGGAAAATGGCCTTCTGCACCTGCTACAAACTCTTCAAATATCTTGTCATGCCTTTTAGAATGACCAGCTCTTCTGCCACCTTCCAGTATTTCATGAACAACATCTTCCACAACATAAGTGATGTCTTCATAATCATGTACCTTGACGACATCCTCATCTACTCAGACTCTCTTAACAATCATTGGAAGCATGTGTGCCAAGTCCTGGAATGTCTCTAGAAGTACTACCTCCATGCCAAACTAGAGAAGTGCACCTTCCATGTTATGGAGTTAGAGTACCTTGGTGTGATCATCTCCCTGGACAGTGTGTGCATGGACCCAGTCAAGATCCAAGCCATCCTTGACTAGCTGCTGCCCTGGAACATCAAGAAGGTACAGGCCTTCCTGGGTTTTGCTAACTTCTACTACCAGTCCATAGATAACTACTCTGGCATCACAAAGCACCTCAACCAGCTCACCCAGAAGGACACTCCATGGAACTGGGATAGCAAGTGCCACAAGTATATTCAAACTCCTCAAGTCCATCTTCACCTCTGCTTCAATCCTCCAACACTATGACTCCTCCCTCTCCATTGTCTTGGAATGCAACACCTTTGATTATGCCATTGCCAGCATCCTCTTGCAGATGGACCCCAGCAGCAGTGAGTTATGCCCTGTCACCTTCTACACATGCTCAATGATTCTGACAAAGCTCAACTACAACATCTACAACAAGAAGCTGCTTGCCATAGTTGAAGCCTTCAAGCAGTGTCAGGCCTACCTTGAAGGAGCACCCCACTACATCCAAGTCTACTCCAATCACAACAACCTTCAATACTTCGCAACCACAAAACAGGTCAGCTGCTGCCAAGCTTGCTGGTTGAAAACCCTCTCAGAGTATGACTTCACCATCCACTACTGCCTTAGTTGCCTTGAAGCTAAATCCAGATGTCTACCCAAAAAAGTCATTTGAGGCAGAGCAGAACTCCTTCAACCATCAAGTGGTAATCCTCCTTAAACACCTTCACGCTGTGTTGATTATGAATGAAGAAGGAATTCTACACAAAATCTGCAACACACCTCTGGTCCTCTTCTTCACCCAGCATGACTCCCAGAACACTCTGAAAGATGCCTTGCTGACTCAGTCAGCCTTCATCCTATCCCCAGACAACTCATCCTCTTCCGGGACAGTTGAATTTATGGCCTGGACCACAAAAGATATGGCCTCAATATCCTCCAACAACATCATGACCATAAGCTACAAGAACACCTGAGAATCTGTAAGACTGTTCAGCTCATTTCTTGAACTTACTTTTGGCCAGGACTTAAAGCAAGATGTCACCTGGTATATCTGGGCCTGCAAATTCTGTCTCCAAGTCAAGGTCCCCTGCCATTGCTCCTATAGCATCCTCAAACCTCTTCCTGTCAGCCGCTGCCCCTGGTCATCAATTTCCTTGGACCACATCATTAAACTCCCTAACTCCAATAGCTTCAGTATGCCACCTTACAAAACAAGCCCACTCCAGATCTTCCTTGAGCATGTGTTCTCCAAGCATAGACTCCTCAATGACATCATCTCTGACTGTGGCTCTCTCTTTGTCTCCCAATTCTGGCAGTCTCTGTGTAAGGCCTTGGAAATAAAAACTACTCTATCCACTGCCTATCATCTGGAGACTGATGGACAGACCAAACATGTGAATCAGACCCTGGAGCAGTACCTCTGCTTCTACATCAACTATCAGCAGAACAATTGGTGGCATGACCTACCCCTGGCCAAGTTCACCTACAACAACACACCCTACTCTGCCATCAGAGTTTCCCCTTTCTATGCCAACAAGGGCTATCACTCCCAGCTCACCCTCACCTTCAACAATATCCCCTCACATGTCACCCACAAAGTTGTGCAAGACTTCTGGTCCCTTCATCAGTTCTTCTGGAAAGAAATCAACACTGCCAACAAAGCCTACACCAAGCATGCCAACTCCTGCCACAAACCCACCCCCAACTGGCCTCCTGGAACCCTTGTATGGCTTGACTGATGCAACATCAAAACTTGCCAACTCTCCTCAAAGTTTAACTACAAGCATTTCAGACCTTTCAAAGTCCTCCAGAGGGTTTCAATGCATGCCTACAAGCTCGATCTACTCCTGGCCCTCAAAGGACTCTACCTGGTGTTCCATGTCTGCCTTCTCAAAAAATGTGCCCTGGACCCTTTCTCAGGCCAGCGACCAGAACAACCACTGCCAATTGAGCTCAAAAGTGATGTCCAATACAAAGTTGACCAAATCCTCAACTTCCAGCAAGTCTGCAATTGGATCCTTTACCTTGTCTACTGGACAGGTTACAGCCCTAAGGACAACACTTGGGAACCCTGCAAAAACCTTTCTGAAGCTCCTCTGGCACTCTGGAATTTCCACTGGCAACACCTCAGCAAGCCCCAACCTCTGGGACTAAAACTTACAAACAGCAACTGTGGGCCTAACTCCACTTATGGGTTCATTAGAGATTCAACTCCCACTAGTACTCCTAAGCCTTTTTTCCCTTTTCTGCAACTCTTGCTAATTATAACATCTCAAGAAGTGCATTTTGGAATAACTAGAAAAAAACAACTAGAAAAAAAACAACTAGAAAAAAATGACAAAAAACATTATCTACAAAATATAAGAGTACACTACAGTATAGGACACAAAGACAGAGCAGACAAAAAACAGATCCCACCCCCATTCACTCTATCTCCTTCATGCCATGCTCTTCCTCTGATGCTGCCACCTCCTTAACAAGCATTACCACCTCTAGCTGCACTGTCACAGTTGCCACATGGTCCTCCTGACACAGCAAAGGCTTGGCCAGCATCTGCTGCCATGTTCAGCCAGGTCTCTAAAGCCACTACATTTTGTCAACAATGCCCTGCCAGTACCCAACTAAGTTGTGCTATGTTATGCTCAACCTCTGGTGGCAGCAAGTGTTGTAGCTGGGACAGGCCCTCCTGGAGGGATGCAAATGCTGCCAAAGACATGTCCAGCAGGAGTTGGTGCTCCCATGCCTAGCCCAAGGGCCCAGGTCAGTTAACAAGGAAATGAGGACTGAAGCACTTATGCATTGCCTTGCTCTGCCCCGTGGCTGCCTCCTGCAAAGCCTAATCCTGCCTCTGGACCACCACCTCCCTCTTAACTCAGAGAGCACCCACTTCTGCAACCCACCTTTCCAATGCATTGGACCAGGATGACAGGAATGCCAGACACACCTAGGCAGCTGCCATGATGTCCTTAAGCTGCCAGATGTGCACTTGGAGATCTTTGTACCTCCATAGCCCAGGAGTTCACTACTTCCTAGCTGCCCTATGCTCCTGTCTCACCATGTTCTGCTTGTCCTGTGCCCTCTGCAACCCTGCCCACAACCTTTCCAACTTTGTGCTCACCCTGGCCTCCAGCTCCTACTTTGCTATGTCATGCTCCCTCCAGACTTCTTACAGCTCCACATCCCTTTGAGCAATCTTCTTCATCAGAGACTGTGTTTCTTGATGCATTGCTGTCTCTGCTGCTGGTACTTCATGAATTGTTAGGAAAGTAGGGCCCAGAAGCCTCTCTATTTGTAGGGAGTATATGTGTACTCTGGAGAGATCCACCTTGGAGGAAAGAGACCTTTGGGAATGCTTAGGGAGCCAATCAGATGGGGAGGATACCTGCTGCTTGCCAGGACTAGCCTCAATGACCTCTGCACTCCCTCATGGCAGTTCCACTTTCATCACAGCCTCAGACTCTACACTACTGCCTCTAGACTCCTGACAACCCCCCTGCACATGTCCAAACCTCACTCCTGGCTTAGGAGTTGCCACCATCTAGGCCAAGACCCACTTCATGCCCCACCTCTGCTCCTCTACTACACAGGTTGCATTTCAGAGCCACAATACCAAGCACCTCTCATGGTGGGCCTAGCAGGCCTTGCACATGGAGGAGTCTCATTGTGACACTGCTTTTGGAGTGGTGAACTCACAAGGGTCTCTCTGACAAGGACAGAAGACACACTAAAAAGAACTTGGATCAGCTCCAAAACCTGCAACAAGAAAAGACCACTTACCAGATCATGCTCCTGACATCATGCAAGGGTTGGGAGATACCAGACTTAGGCTAATGCTTCTGCAACCTGCTCTGACATCGCTGCTTCCTGGAGAACCCAACACCTTGGAGATAACACTTAAGCAGCATGGGAAGTTGGCTATGACACCACTACCTTGGGGTGGGGCAAGACCTGCCAGAATGGACTAGTCCCAGGAGTTTGCAATAATACCTCTGACAAAGAGTCAGTTCCACAACACCACAGGGACACTCCACGTATATTGGCAAAGCATCAAAGACAACTCATGCTCCTGCCAGCAGCCATCATGCAAAGCCCAGCACATCTTGTACAACTCCCAAGATTGGACATGGTTGTCGTCGTTAGAGGAAGGAGGAGTGGGAGAACCTGGAGAGGAGTAGGAAGAAATCATGGAAAGAATGGGTGACTAACCATGGTGAGCCTCCTTTTATCTCCTGGGAATAGCTTCTGGATGGCTACCACATAATTTTGACTTCAATTTCAATGACTTCTGGGTCAGCACTAACTTTGGGTTTGATTCTCATGGCACTGCCACTGCAGCTTCCATTTCAAAGAGTCTCAATGCTGAAGGGAGGGTAATGTCACAATCTCACTAGCTCTGGGCCCTCATATGCTGCTCCGCCCCCAGCACACACCTCCCTCACCCTCACACATCTCCAAGACTACCAACAACCTCATGACGCTACACTGGCAACACCCTTGGCCATCTCCAAATGAAGCCACAAGCATCACCAGACCCTGGCATCTCAGCTGCCATATCACCCTGGGGCTTCTATGTTATTGGATGTATCCAAACTCAGCACCCTGACCCTCATATAACATTTCTCCTGCCCACTACATAACATTCCTCCTGCAAACTGTTGGCACATCAGCAGGCTCCACACCTACTCCCACAGCATTGATGGCATCTCTATTATGCACCAACCTGCTCTATGCAATACAATCACAACCTGCACCAACATGCCTTGACAGAGGCCACAATCCCAGGGTGAGACTTAGTCAGAGGATAATCAGATGCCACAATCCCAGAGTTGAGACCTCAACTTAGCTGGAGGACAATATATAAACCATAGGATAGCATAAGTGTTTCTGTTTCTGTCTAGTTTTGTGCCTCCATCTCTCTCTTGTCTTGTCTCTTGTATTTTGTCTCTGCACTTCATACTTTGTTCTGTGACTTGTATTCCTGTTCCATATCTCTTTCTCTATCTCTCTATCTCCCATCTTGTATCTTTTCTTCTCCATCTCTATCTCTAGTTCCATATCTCTCATCATCTCCAATTTCCTGATCAATCTATCTCCTATCTGTTCCATACTCATCTCTATCAATTTGTGAACTTACTTCCATTTCCAATCAATCTTATTTTTTCCATCCTCCCTCACTTCTCTGTTAAAAACCTCCATTTCCTGAACTTGTGTTCTTTGACAAGGAGCACTCCCACCTTTGCACGTGTCACTACTTGTATCCCAGAGCATCCAGACTTCATTCCAGGCCACTTGTAGTTGCACCAGAGCTTCTGATAAGCCCCAGACTTGTACCTGGCCTTTTGAGCTCACCTAATAAGGACTTGCCAGTGTAGCTGAGCCCCCATTGTCAGCAGAACCTGACAGATCCTCCCTCATTAACTGTTAGGTCCTGCTGATGATGAGAGCTCAGCTACACTGGCAAGTTCTTACTAGGCAAGCTTAGAAGGCATGTATATGTCTGGGATCCACCAGTTGTTCTGATACAGAAGGTCCAGAGAGGTTCTGGAAGAGTGAAGATAAGGAGTATCATGTAAGAAATGAAGAATAAATGAGAAAATGAGTACAGAACAGAATGGGAAGTGAAGTATGAGACAAGCAGTAAAACAGGAACAAACAGAGAACAGAGCTGGAAATGAAACAGAGGGCAGAAACAGAAATATGAAGTGCAGAGCATGAGATACAAGTGCAGAAATAGATATAAATCATAGAGTAAAGGGGAAACTTTTATGGAGAGAGAGATAACAAGTCATGAAAAGGAAGCATAAATCACAGGGAGAGAAATAATAAGCTGTAGGCTAGAGTACAAGTCATAGAACAATGCATGATATGAGAAATGGAGGCATGGAACATGGAATGATGAGAGACAAGACAAGGACAAGAGAGATGAGAGCCAGGACACAAGTCAAGAAGAAATCAATAGAAACAAGGCAAAGTAGTGCAATATCAAGACTACCATACATGTGTGCTATCCTACAGTTTATATATGCTTCTGGCCAAGTCTAGGAGGAGTCCTCAGCTCTGGAGATTGTTGGAGTGGTTGGTGCAAGTCTGCAATGATATTGATACAGTGGGGGTTGAGTAGGATTGAGTGTGTGGGGTCAAGTGCATTGTATTGCCAGCAGAGTGCATTGGAGTCAAGTGCATTGTCTTGCCAGTGCCACAGCAGAGGTTGGTGATTGTAAGAATGATTGGCAATATTGTTCGTGGCCTGTCAATGAGTGTCTATATAGCAACCAAGGTGTCAGAGCTTGGTAATGCCCAGTGGCATGAAGCCAATGTGGCAGCCAAGGTGCTGGGGTTTGGGAGTTGCTGGGATGTGTAGCAATGGTTGTTGGAGAGTGGTGTTTGGAAGGGGGTTATGGGCTGGTCTGAGAGTGTGTTAGGGCCAAAGTTAGTGGAGTTGGTTGGTAGGATCATAACATTAACAACACTGCTAAGTCATTAGCTACACTGTTAGCACTTACTGTCATTGGCTCTGCTGCAATGTCCTCCACTTCTACCTCACCTGCTAGCATTGCACCCTTAATGCAGCCAGTGTAGCTTACTAAAAATGATGTTAACAAATAAAAAGCTTACAAAGTGCCTGTCAAAAGGCTTCATCCAGGCCTCTTCCTTGAATTAGGCATATAGCCCCTAACATTCTGCACTGACCACCTCCTGCTCTGGCCATGGTAACACCGCTCTCACCTGCCAACTTGAATCAATGCAAGTATGTTGATAGTATTGACGTAACCACCACCTGAGGATTTGTTGGGAGCAGCATGTGCCCCATCATCAGAACTTTTGGTGCCTTCTCCAAAAAGTCTTGCACTGCCACCAAGCATGCAAAGGTAGTAGCATAATTGAAGAAAGCTGGTGTTGACATTGGAAGGGATGAAATGATGAAGTTCAAAAAGTTGCTGAAATTTCTTTTATGGTTTTTAGTATCCCCTACACAGACCATAGTTAACAATCACAAGACTTCAAGGATTTTCTTTTTGACTAGAGACATCAGTTTTTCAGTTGAAGAGAGATGATATGACCCAGTCAGTGCTGACTGCATAATAATGATAAAATAAAGATAGCTAATGATGCTGATCAATCTGACCTTGTCTAATCTAATTGGCCTCCATCTAATCAGATTGCAAAATATCTAATTGAACAAATCAGGTAACATGGACCCATGACCACTATCAAAATTCTCTTAACAACAATGACCACTATTGACAATTACCTTAATTACAACACCACCTTTGGACAATCTGGCCTTTCATGAACCCTGCATGGTGACTGACAATCAATCATACTCATGGTCCTATTCAATGACCTACTGATCATTGTTTATTCTTTTTTTTCTTTTTCTATTCAGTAGCCTAGTGGCTTCCATTACCCATTATCACATGAAACTGCTACACTTACTATTACTTATCAGTTTCTCCTTTTGCTATGCTTTATATACCTATAAATACTGCCCTGTCAGTAGCCAAAAAGATCATCAAATTGTACTAGAGTCTAGTCCCTGTTTCAGACCATGCTTCAGATATTCTTCTGTCCTTGCTTTACTACTGGCTTGTTTGGGTTTACCCAGTCCAGTCTCTTCCTCTCTCTCTCTTGTCTTTAGGCTTAACAGCATGGTTAAGCCTAACTTTTGTTTGCCTTTGTTAAGTGCCATTTGGGCACCTTAGTTTTAACTTTGTTAATGCTAGCACCTACAGCTAGCAACTTGTATATTTTTGTTAAACTTGCTCTTTACCCCTTAATGACCTTTTGGGTCTCTGATTTTACAGATCTCATCCCACACTACAAACTGGTAGCAACATTAATAGTAAGCATACTTCTATTTACTGCTATCTCCCTACCCACTCTGACTACATTTCCTTGATGGGTTTCCAGAACCTTTGCTGACTCCCCTCACACTAACATAACACTACTACTTGCTAGCTCCCCTATTTGGCTGGTCTTGTTGGTTTTTTCTTGCATAGCAGCTAGGCAGCAAAGCAGCACATCAACTCTCTTTCTTTTAGATTGGCTATGTGCATTATTACTTGTATGGCCTTGAGTTGTCTGTTGTGACTTCCATCAAGCAGCCTGTGTGTGCTCACTTAGCCCTGTTATCAAAGCATAGTTCTTAATTGTATTTGCACTTTAATCAACAGAGTTCTGTTTGTCAACCTCTGCATTGTACTGAAGCAGATATCTTTGAATATTGCTTCTCTGAACCCAAAAAAATGCAGTGTCACAAGTAAGGAGAGTGGTATTGATTGAAGTAGGCAAATCAGTGGCACTGTAAGGGGACAACCCCTAGAGACCATCCTTTCCTTTTCCTATTCTTTTTCCCCTTCCTTTTCCCTTCTGTTTCTCTTTAGATACTATCTGTACATATTGTGTCTGCATTTCTGATCACCTGACCTTGCTCTCAAGGTCATCTGATCCCTTCCTGGTCATCTGACTTCTTCAGACCACCTGACATTGCCAGAGTCACCTGATGGTCATTACCAATCCATTCTTTGGCAATGTCCGAGTTTTTATCTTTTTATTCCCACAGTATTTTTCCAGTGGCTTCTGTGTACTATATAGTTGATTCCCACACTTCTGAGGCCCCAGAAGCATCCACAGCCTGGTATAGGGATTCCTCAGACTTATTCTCTTTGGATATCCCTCTGCCAGGTGAGTAGCTAGCTTCTGTACACTGTAGCCACTTGCTAATACATCTTTGGATATCCCTCTGCCAGCTGTGTGACTTCCACAGCTCTCTGAAGTCGCCCTTACAGCAGAATAAGTCTCTCCTGACTGATCTGGGATTACCCACTCAGTTGTGCTTCCCTGTCTGCCTCTGCTTTGCTTCCAGGACCCCACAACTGCCTGCTACATCCTTCATCTGTCTCCCTTTGGTCCCTGCCCTGCTATGCCTCCCACCCTTGCCTCAGGCCCTCCTCCTGCTCCAGACACTTCAACTCCCACTCAGGATGACGCCTACACTCAGTTAGACACTGTAGAACAGGGCCTTCTCACCTCCAACACCACCCAACTTGCTTTCAGCCAGCAGCTTTCTGTTGTCCAGGCCCAGCTTCAAGAACTGCTTTCAGCGATGCGCTCGATGTCTGTAGGGGTCTCCCAGGACCCCTCCTCTCTCCCTCACACCTCTCCCTTGCCAGTTTCAGACTCTCCTGCATCTGAGCACCTTCCTGCAGCAGCCGCCACCCCGCTGTGCCTCCCTACGCTGACAATTGTGCGCAAAACGTCGTCGGCCATTAAGGCAGCTCCTCCCCCCTCCTTTGATGGTAATCAGGCCCAGGGCTGCCAGTTCCTGACAGCCTGCAAGCTGTACATCAGTCTGAATATCTCTTCTTTTACCGACTCTGCTCAGACGATCAAATGGGCGCTGTTGTATATGAATGCAGGTAGAGCAGCCGATTTAGCGCAGGAGATCTTGGAGGATGATGCGCACATGTTCCCTGACTGGGCTGCATTTGAGTCTTGGTTTCTCACTGAGTTCACGCACCCTGATGAAGCCCAGCGTGCAGCCCTCACGCTAGAAGGGACCTCCTACTACCAGCAGGGACAGACACTGGATGCATATGTTGACGGGTTCAAGCTACTGGTCCAGCGCTCAGGTTTCCCTAGGTCCTCGCAGCTAGTTCTCCGCTTCCACCAGGGACTAGACTCCCTGATCTGTCGACGGATCAATGGTATGGTGAAAGGACATCCCTGGGATAATGACATTGATGGTTGGATTGTAGCTGCATGTCTTGTTGACCAGAACGCTCATGCAGACCGCCAATTTGAGTCATTTCACCCCTCTCAACCTCGTCAGCCAGCACCCGCTCCTCCCGCTGCATCCGTCGTCTGTTGGGCCTCCACTCCCCTACCAGCTCCTCCTAGTGCCCCACCAGTGCATGCCTCTGCATTCAGTGCCCCAGCAGCTGCTCTGCCTGCTAAGATCCCCATGGGAATTCCTATGGACATTGACGCTGGCCAGAAGAAAGGAAGCATCCCTCCTTCAGTATGCCACTGCTGTGGACAGTCTGGTCATTGGGCTTGCAGCTGCCCTCAAGGGCTGGATGTCCGTTGCTTGTCTGCGGATGAGCGCGATGCTCTCATCATGGAGCTCCTTGCTGCAAAGGATGCGTCAGGAGTTCGCTCCCCCGAACAATCCAAGCCGGTGCCAGTTGAGGAGGAGGAGGAGGTGGTGGTGGTAGAGGATTTTTAGTACTGCAGTGGATGGACCATACACCTCCACTGCCTAGCTCCAATCGATTTGCATGCCTGTCCGTAGAATCAGAGAATACAACTCTCACTTGTGATCCCTCTGCATGCAAATTAATTGAAGCCCCTTCAGACGTACTACCCTCTCTTCCCCCTCCTTCCTCTGAACCTCGGCCCCATGTGCACATCCCCCCTTAGGAGCGTCGTCTTCCCCACCACTACACGGTAGCCTCCACTCTATCTGCCACCTCCCTATCCTTTGACATTGAACTGGAGACCACTGACATCCAGCAAGTACAGTGGGTCCATGCGCTTCTGGACAGTGGTGCCACTGGCCTCTTCATGGATGCTGCCTTTGTTGAGCGGCACAGGCTGACAATGCAACCACTGGTACGACCCATCCCTGTATACAACATTGATGGTACTCTCAACGAAGCTGGCTCCATCCGATGTGTAACTGAGTGCATCCTTTGCTATCATAATCACACAGAAAGAGCAGTGTTTGTGGTCATCAGCCTTGGGAAGCAGGAGGTCATCCTCAGATACACCTGGCTACATTTGCACAATCTGGAGATTGACTAGTCTACCGGGGAGGTCAAGATGAGTCAATGTTCACGCCACTGCTCAGCCTGCACTGATGAAGCACAGGTAGAGAAGTGTGCATGGGTCCGAGAACAAGCTGCCATTCGAGCCTGTCAATGAGGTCCTCTCCCTTGTCCAGATCTAGACCTTTTGGATCCTCCTCCCCTAGCATTCCCTTGTAAGGATGCCCCTCACGAGGATGCACCAGGATCAGGGGGTAAAACCAAGTTGGAAGACCTGAACAGTGGTGAGTTTCAAGGGACCCCAGAGCCTGACATTGCCGACAAAGTCATTGAGGAAGGTGATTGGATTTGGGCTGTCTTGCCATACCAGCCACCAATCTCAGCAGCAATCTGTGCCAGTCAGACTACCTCTCAGCGACTTGCCGAAGCCTTCACCAAGAATGCACAACCCAAGTCTTTCCAAGATGCAGTACCAGACTACCTCCATGACTTTGAGGACGTGTTTTCCAAGACTTCCTTCGACTCCCTTCCAGAGCGCAAGCAGTGGGATCATGCTATTGAGCTGACCCCAGAAGCAGAGCCCTCCAACTGTAAGGTCTACCCACTAGCATCTAAGGAACAGGATGAATTGGATGCCTTCTTGCAGGAGAATTTGGAGTCTGGTCGAATATGCCCATCCAAGTCCTCCATGGCTTCTCCAGTCTTCTTCATCAAGAAGAAGGATGGCTCCCTCCACTTGGTGCAAGACTATTGTGTCCTGAACGCTCTCACTGTGAAGAATCATTACCCCCTTCCCCTCATCTCTGAGCTCGTCAACAACCTCCGCGGCGCATAGTACTTCACTAAATTGGACATCCACTGGGGCTATAACAACATGCGCATCAAGGAAGGAGATGAGTGGAAGGCTGCTTTCCGAACCAACTGGGGGCTATTTGAACCACTGGTCATGTTCTTTGGCCTCACAAACAGCCCAGCTACCTTCCAGACCATGATGAACGATATCTTCAGAGACCTCATTGCAGAAGGTGTGATGTGTGTATACCTGGATGATATCCTCATTTTCACAAAGACCCTAGAGGAGCACCGCCGCGTCGTACGTCTGGTTCTGGAACACCTCCGCCAACACCAGCTTTATCTCAAGCCTGAAAAGTGTGAGTTTGAACAGACCTGAGTGGAATATCTTGGACTCATTATCTCGCATGGAACAGTGGAGATGGACCCGGTGAAGGTAGCTGGAGTGGCAGAATGGCCTGTACCTCAGAATAAGAAGGAGGTGCAATCCTTTTTAGAGTTCACCAACTTCTACTGGTGGTTCATTCAGGACTTTTCACATCATGCTTGCCCACTCTTCGATCTGACTTCCAAAGACCAGCCCTGGCAGTGGATGGATGCCCAGCAGACCGCATTTGACACCTTAAAGTGGGCAGTGACCTCACAACCTGTTCTCATCTCACTGGATGACAACCTGCCATTTTAAGTGGAGGCAGACAGCTCTGACTTCGCCACTGGAGCAGTTCTATCCCAACAGTCAAAGGAAGATGCAAAGTGGCACCCAGTGGCCTTCTACTCCAAGAGTCTCAATGCAGTGGAGCGCAATTATGAGATTCATAATAAAGAGATGCTGGCTATCATCCATGCCTTTGAGGAGTGGCAGCACTTCTTAGAAGGGGCCCAGCATCATTTTGAAGTCTGGACTGACCACAAGAACCTCGAGTACTTCCGCACTGCAAAGAAACTCAACCGCCGACAGGCCTGCTGGTCCCTCTACCTGGCCAACTTTGACTTCTCCCTTTATCATAGGCCTGGCCAGAGTATGGGCAAGCCAGATGCTCTGTCACGTCGCACTAACCATGGCACCAGAGCTGATGACAATGACAACATTGTGTTGCTCAAGCCAGAGTTCTTTGCAGTAAGGGCACTTGAGGGTCTGGTGATCCAGGACGAGGAAGCGTCCATTCTGGCAGACATCCAGAAGGGCAACCGCGAGGGACTCCAGGAGGATGTAGTGGCCAAGGCAGCTGCAGTGCTCAAAGGGACCTGCTCTATCCATAGCCAGGAGTGGCAATCAGACCAAGGGATCCTCACCTTTCGGGGGCATATCTATGTGCTGAACAACCCAGAGTTATGCTGACGGAGCAGCACCATGACTCCAAGGTTGCAGGGCACCCTGGACGCTGGAAGACTCTGGAGCTGGTATCACGGAACTACTGGTGGCCCCAGATGTCACGGTATATTAGGACCTACACAAGCACCTGCGACATGTGTCTCCAGACCAAGCCCTCCCACCAAGCACCTATTGGCAAGCTACATCCCCTCCCTATTCCCAATGACCAGTGAAGTGTAGTTTCAGTAGACTTCATCTCTGAGCTACCAGATGCCCATGGCTATGATGCTGTCCTAGTGGCTGTGGATAATGTAGGGAAGCGAGCACACTTCATCCCTACCATCACCACTTGTTCTGCTTTGGATGCGGCCAACCTGTACCAGAAGAATGTCTGAAAGCTCCATGGTCTCTCAGATGCCTTCATGTCCGACCAGGGTCCTCAGTTTATAGCAGAATTCACCAGGGAACTGTACCGCCTGCTAGGGATCAAACTCCAAGCCTCTACAGCATATCACCCTCAATTGGATGGTCAGACCGAGCGGGTCAACCAGGAGTTGGAACAGTATCTCTGGATCTTCTGCAGCAAGCGACAGGATGATTGGGATGAACTCCTTCCAGATGCAGAGTTCCAGTACAACAATCATGTACACTCTGCAACGCAGGCCACCCTCTTCATGCTGGACACTGGACGCAACCCTTGCATGGGCTTTGAGCCCCGCCAGCACCCTTCCCAGAACGAGTCAGTGACAGAGTTTGTGGATCGCATGAAGGAGGCGCAGGAGAAGGCCAGAGTGGCATTAGCCAAAGCCAAGGATGACATGGCCAGGTACTACAACCAACGCCGAACTCCAGCACCAGAATACCAAACAGGGGATAAGGTCTATCTTGACATGGAGGACATTCAGACCATGCACCCATCCAAAAAGCTCTCCCACAAGTTCTTTGGCCCATATACAGTACAGCGTGCAGTGGGGCGTCTGGCTTATTGCCTGCGCCTGCCCTATTCAATGCGGAACATCCATCCAGTCTTCCATGTAGTCAAGCTCCATCCCACTGTCACTGACCCAATTCCAGGGTGCCGGACAGCTCCACTGTCATTGTGGATGATGAGGAGCACTATGAGGTAGAGGCAATCTTGGACAGTCGCATGTTTTGCCACAAGCTTCAGTACCGAGTAAAGTGGAAGGGCTATGGTTATGAGGATGCATCTTGGGAGTCAGCTGAGGATGTCCGGACACCACTGCGGGTGAAGGAATTCTATGAGCAGCATCTAGGCACCCCTAAGAGCATCTGGGGCCTGTATACACTTTCTCCAGCATTTTTCCAGTCTGTTTGGCCTTGCCACCATCCAGTGCATCGAGACGCTGCACCCTAGAGGGGGGGTGATGTAAGGGGACAACCCCTAGAAACCATCCTTTCCTTTTCCTATTCTTTTTCCCCTTCCTTTTCCCTTCTGTTTCCCTTTAGATACTATCTGTACATATTGTGTCTGCATTTCTGATCACCTGACCTTGCTCTCAAGGTCATCTGATCCCTTCCTGGTCATCTGACTTCTTCAGACCACCTGACATTGCCAGAGTCACCTGATGGTCATTACCAATCCATTCTCTAGCAATGTCCGAGTTTTTATCTTTTTATTCCCACAGTATTTTTCCAGTGGCTTCTGTGTACTATATAGTTGATTCCCACACTTCTGAGGCCCCAGAAGCATCCACAGCCTGGCATAGGGATTCCTCAGACTTATTCTCTTTGGATATCCCTCTGCCAGGTGAGTAGCTAGCTCCTGTACACTGTAGCCACTTGCTAATACATCTTTGGATATCCCTCTGCCAGCTGTGTGACTTCCACAGCTCTCTGAGGTCGCCCTTACAGGCACTAGTATCAGTCCCTGAATACTAGTGACTTGGTATCAGAACTCTGCATTGAGACACAATGTAGTACTTGCAAAAGCAAATACTGTAGCTCTAGAGCTTGGAAATTTAATCACACTAAACTGTTCAAATAAACTGAAGTTTGTATTGAAATGATAAGAGTTTCCTGACTATAAGTCTGAAAACAGAGGTTTCTTAATGAAATCTTGCCTAATAAATTCACTTCCTAAGAACCACCAAGCCTTTATCCACTAATTTTCTGTCTATTTTAGTCTATTTCTACTTTATTTATGCTGTTCTTTGAGTGTACAGACCATCTTTACATGTGACTTGAGAAATCTAGGACTATGATACTGTATTTCCATTTTCCACTTGAACCATTGCCTGATTTCCCATCCATCTGCTATGTTCCATCACTAATAGGCTTATTGATAACCCCTTCCTGCATACAACATGATGGACCTATGAAGTGTTTGCAGAATTTTGCTTGTTTTTGGAAGAATGAACATGACACCAGTCCCTATACTGTCTGTAACCTTGCACAGGATCTGATATTTTGTCCATCTGACCCATTCCTCTCATAGTCCATGAGTTATCATGCGCTGGAGCTTGGCTAACAAGTCTCCAGAGTCACCAACTTCTGGTGTTCTGATACTTCCATGAAAACATTCACATTCTTGGAAGGATATGCATGTACTTGTCCTAGCTTGTCTGAAATATGCTAGGAACAAATATATTCCATGCTTTCCTCCTCAAGCATTTGTATTTACATGTAGTCTGATGTCCTGATATCTGTCTGCCCAAGTTTCATCCCTTCTATCTTCCAGAGTACTTGATAGTTCTAAAAAACCATATATTTCAACACACCAAGTACTCTCCTGAACCCAAAACTTGTTTTGTCCCTTCCTAAGTCTTCCTATGTTGTCTCCCTTGTTCCAGATTATCCTTAGATCATTTCCCATCTCAAACATTCTTGTGATTACAACGCAAAACATTCTTGTGGCACAATAGAACTTTCCCCTAGTTAGAACATTCTTACTTTTTCTCTTGGTCTAGATGGTTCCCCAACCTTCCTAGGGCTTGTCCACCTTTTGTCCCATTATCTTTGTATTTCATGAGTTCTGATGTTCTGGAGCTTGGCTACATGTCTCTGGAGTCACCAAATTCTGGAATTCTGATACTTTCATGAAACATTCATATTCTTGGAAGGACATGCATGTACTTAGCTTGTCTGAAACATGCTAGAAACAAATCCATTCCATGTTTCCCTCTTCAAACATTCATATTTCCATGTAATCTGGATGTCCTGATATTTGTCTGCCCAAATTCCATCCCTTTTGTTTTCAGAGTACTTAATAGTTTCAAAAAACCATATGTTTCAACATACTAAGTACTCTTCTGAACCCAGAGCTTGTTCCATCCCTTTCTAAGTCTTCTTACCTTGTGTTCCTTGTTTCAGATAATTTCCCATCTCAAACATTCTTGTGGCACAATGGAACTTTCTCCTAGTCAGAACTTTCCTTTTCTCTTGTTCTAAATGGTTTCTCAACATTCCTAAGGCTTGTCCTCTTTGCTTTATACCTATTTCTATGTTCTCTTATTCCAGATCATCCTATTAATGATTATCTCTTGATCTGAAGCATCTAGAAGGTGATCTGAATGAGAAGAGGAGCAAGAAAAGGCAATGCAGATGTTGAAAGATGCACTTGCCTGCATGCCAGCCTTGCAACTACTGAATTATGACAATGCCATAGAAGTAGTCCTAGCAGTCAATACATCATGGAAGGCAGTTAAGTTCTACATCTATCAGGTAGACTAGGATAATTCTAAAACAAAGTAATTTTCCCACTTTGGTTCAATCCTATTGAATGATAGAGAAGCCAGATTTTTACAACCAAAGCAAGAACTCTTTGAGCTTTATTGTGCACTGGAAGCATGCTGGTATTGGCCCACCAGGTGTAGGAAATTGATTATGGAAACTACCACAAAGTACATCAAGAAGATGCTATTTAACCTCAGCCTTTGTTCAAATGCAACAATCAACTGCTGGATAGATAGTAGTCTGACATAATATCACTTTACACATGCCAGGGAAGATGTTTTTGGCTGATGGTTTGTTGCACAGAGATAGGCAACCATGAGGACTATTCTCTCATGAACTCCAAAGATGATAATATTGAGACAGTTAGATTTGAGGACCCAGCTATTGCATGAGCATTGTATGAGAATCTTAATAATGACAGTAGTAAGAAGAACCCTTAGAATTTGAAGAATTTAAGCACAAAATAGATATCTGAAGAAGTTATTCATATGAACTATTCAAGTTAGCACATGAGAGATCTGCAATCTAGTATGGAAGTCCTGAATCAGACAACTGTACAACACTGTATGGATGTGCAATCCAGAAAAAACTATGGATGACTTTTCTGTGCTTGAAGTAGACCAAGACTCAGGAAAAGATATGAGGCAGTGGAAATTGAAAGTTGTTGGGAGCTATTATTAGTCTTCTATCAAGACCGCCTATTTGGCATTAGCAGGATCATCTCAAAATTTATTGCCAATTCCAGAATCTTACCAAAAAGAGAGACACAACTTAAATGCAAAGAAGTATGACAAAAGATTGTTAAATATAAGGAAGTGGCTCCTCATGAGCTATAAAAATTGGCAAATAGGCATGCCCAAGCAAGAATAAAACAACTTTGTCTGAACAACTAGTCATTTCTTTGTGAGTAAAGAGGGATTGTTATATCAAAGAAGAAAAGAAAGAAACTAACTAGTAATAGAGAATCCTGAAAGGATGGAATTTTTGAAAGCCACTTATAACAGCCTTAGACAAAAGAGCACTTTTATAACAAAAGCCTTTTATTGCAGCATTCTTAGTGGCCAGATTTAGAGGCAGATGTAAACTGGTATGTCTAAATGTGCCATCTGTGCCAAATACAACAGAAAAAGCTATTGAAGATCCCATCCTTGATATTGCATATGGCAGGGATTTACCACAAGCTGCATTGCAATGTAATGCATATGCCAAAATTGAACAGACATAAATATGCAGTTGCACAGTATTGCATAGAGATGTAAGCCAAGATGACCATGATAACTCTCATACTCTTAAGAAAGACAGAGACTTCAGATAAGAATTGAGACAGTTAGAATTGGAAGTGGCTGGAGGCAAACAGTCTTTTGTCAAAGCCACTATATGGTGTCAGAGAATTATCCAAATTTTTTGCCAGTTTTAGGATCTTACTGGGACAAAAGACAAAATCATTGCTGTAGTGCTAAAGAAGCATGGAAAAATGGAACACTGAAAGCTTCTCACAACAGCCTGGAACACAAGAACACTCTTGCAACAAAGGCTTTTGGTTGCAGCATTCTTTGTAGCCAGATTTAGAAGTAGATTTACACTGGTATGTCCAAACATGCCATTTATGCCAAATATAACAGAAGAAGCTATTGAAGATCCTGCCCTTAGTAATGCATTACAGTGGAAATTTTCTAGAAGCTACATTGTGATGTAATGCACATGCCAGAATTGAATGGATATAAATATGCAGTACATGGATAATGTTCATTAACCTCATAGATAGAAGGCAGACATTTGGAAACAGATGATGGGGCATCAATAGGACAATGGCTTTTTGAGGACATTATCTGCAGATGGGGCTGTATGGCAAGAGGTAGTAACAGATAATGGGCTATTGTCTGTGGTCACTCTAGAATGATTTGAGAAGAAATATAGCATTAGGAGAATAAAGATATCAGCATACAACAACAGGAAAATTGAACAGCCTCATTGGGACATTTGGAAAGCCCTGTTTAAAGCAACAAGAAAGTATTACAAATGCTAGTTCTATTTCTTTCACCAGATTATGTGGACAGACAAAATTATAGTATGCAAGGGTTTAGGATCATATGCTACAACAGGGACACACTCTATTCTACCTCTAGACATTGTGGAAGCTATGTGGTTGGTAAATGCACCAAATGGCCTGTTGACAACAACAAAGCTGATAGCTTATAGAACTAAGGCACTAGCTAAACAAAGATAGCATGTGGGAGAAATGAAGCAGAGAGTGACTAAAGAAAAGCTGGAGTGAGTATTAAGATATGAGCAAGAGAATGCCAAAGTGATTAAGGACTATAAGTTCAAACTACTGGATTTAGTTTTTATCTGCAACACAGCAATCAAAAAATAAAAACACTACAGTGGCTCAAAAAAGTGTCCTAATGTTTCATAGTTTTTGAAAGATGACATTGGCATGAAAGTTTGAAAAGACTTGAAATTTTGATTAAATCATGTAAAAATATGATGGCATTGTAGCTACAGATTTCATCTGGTATTATGTGATTTCAATTGAAACTGATGGAGTAATGGCCATTTTAAAATATTCACTCATTGGGACACTTTTTTGAACATCTCTAATTTTGGTATCTAATACTTTGCATGTCCTTCATTTGCCTTGATAACTGCTTGAATCCTTCTAGGCATGCATTTTATCAGTATTTAGCCATACTTCTGGTGATATTCCATCCCACACCTTTGCAACCCTCTTTTACAGTTCATGCACACCATGAGGAGGTGTTTTATACTGCCTATGCCACTCCTTGGAGTACTCCCAAAGATGTTCAATAGAGTTGAGATCAGGAGATTGGGCTGGCTACCAGAGAAGATCAAAGTTATTGTCTTCAAGCCACTTGTCAGTCCTCTTAGAGTTGTGTTTGGAGTCATTCTCCTGTTAAAAGTAGCAGGCACCCTCCTCCATCTCCAACTTCTTAAAGCTCTCCTTTGCTCCAATTACTCTAATCCTTTTAGCTCCCTCTTTATTTCTCCATTACAACCTATACAGCTCCATACCATGAGATTATTTCCTCTTTCATGCTTAATATCTGGATCACCATTGCAAATAGCAGCAACCCTTGGAGCTGCACATAGGTCATCCGATCTCAGATAGCAAAAAGGAAGAAAAGAGGCTGAAGCATGCAATTGTTGAGCTAAGCAAGGTAGGAAATTAGTGATGGTGCACTGAGGTTCTTGACAATTGAGGATGGCAGCCTCCATGATGGTAGTCAAGAGTAAAAAGAGGGATGCTGCCCTTCCAGCTAAAATCAGATTTTGTATGTTGGCTGCAAGCATGTTCATAAAGAGATGGAGATCTGGAAATGCACTGGCCTTCTAGCTCAAAGAAGCAGATCAAAAGTGATTATAACCAGAAATAGCAAGCCCAGACAGCTAAGTGAGGTATAGCTAGATCAAAATTTGGGACAGAATAAGTGGCATCATGATGTGAATTACCTGTAACAACTGAATACTCTGCAGTTATACCTATGGCAGTTGGAATAATCCCTTAGTGCACAAGTTGGCAGTATGGGCAGTACTAAAATATCCCTGTACTAAACAAAGATACATCATCCTACTATGTTAACAGGCAGCCTAGTAGGTGATTCCTTGTCATGGAGCTTAGAAGCATCTGCTATTTGTAAAATCTGAAACTCTGAAGAAAGAAGCAATGGTAGACAACACTAGCAGCAGCAGTCTAGTGCTCCTTGCATTACCAGTTAGCAATAGAGGGCACTCCAGGAACAAGGGTACAGATCACTAAGCTGAAATTTTGGACTTGTGAATCTCTGAGTAGGAGATATAATCAAGTGTGGAGCAATTGGAATTGAGGTTGCACTGTAGCACCAAAGCCAGGAACAGGCTATGATTGTGGTTGGATCTTCAGGTATCTGTAGTGTGCTTAGCCAGAGCACTGTGCCTTGAGCCAGAAGGTACTCCCTTACCCAGAGTAGCAATGCAAAGCATTGAAACACAATTAGAAAGCTCAACTAGGTTTTGGCAGACATGTGGGATTGCTTCTGCAGAGAAGGACCTATGATTAGGAGTTTCTCATATCCTTATCTCAGCCAAGGAATGATGATGGATGACCATGTGCATTTGACTGTTTTGGAAGTATGTCAAGGACTAGAACTAGAGTACCCTACATCTTAAGGATATCAGAATTGCTGTGTATAGTTTTCATGCCAATAGGAGGATAGAGCAGCCACACTGGGATGTGAGGCAGGCTATGTTTAAAGCCTGTGAGAATAGGACAAAGTGGTATTGCTACTTTTGGCATGTCATGTGGGTGGATAAAATCACTGTTGGTAAACAGTTTGAGTGCTTACCTTTCTTTATAGTTACAGAAGTGCATTCAATATTACCCCTTGATTTGTGAGAAGGCTACCTAGCTTGTGAATTGGTCAGATGGATGATGAAAGATGCAGCTGTCTAGGATTGCCTCAACCTTGTAGTGCTCTTCATTGTCCACAACCACTAGCAGTGGTGGGAGGTCTGCCTGTTGACCTGGGATTGGATTGGTGATGGTGGGGCATAGCTTGACCACATGGAAGACTGGGTAAATACTATGCATTGCATGATGTAGATGCAGGCAGTATGCCAAGGGTCCTACTGCATGCTTGACTATGTATGGGCCAAGGAACTTATGAGAGAGTTTCTTGGATGGGCATGTAGTCTGGATGTTCTTGGCATCTAGGTAGACCTTGTCTCCTGGGAGGTATTCCAGTGCTGAAGTCCAATGCTGGTTGTGGTACTGGGCCATGTCATCCTTGGCCTTTCTCAGTGCAGCTCTCACCTCCTCTTGCACCTCTTTCATTCAGTTCACAAATTTGTTTATTGACTCATTTTAAGAGGGCATTGACATGGCTCAAAGCTCATGTGAGGATTGTATCTGGTGTCTAGCAAGAAGTGGGTGGCCTGCATTGCAGAATGTATATGTTTGTTGTACTGGAACTCCACATCCTGGAAGTAACTTGTTCCAGTCATCCTGCCATTTGCTGCAGAAGATCTGAAGGTACTGTTCCAACTCTTGGTTAACATGCTCTGTCTGTCTATCTAACTGAGGATGATATGTGGTGGAGGCCTGAAGTTTGATTAGTTAGTATAGTTTCCTGGTGAATTCTGCAACAAACTGTGGACTACAATCTGACACAAAGACATCCAAGAGGCTATGGAGCTTTCAGACATTTCTATGGTACAGATTAGTGGCACCCAGGGCAGAGCAAGTGATATTGGTGGGGATGAAGTGTGCTTTCTTCCCTACACTGTCTACAGTGACCATGATGGCATTATAGCTGTGCACATCTAGCAGTTTGGAGATGAAGTCCACTGAGACCATGCTCTATCTGTCATTGGGGATAGGAAGAGGATGTAGCTCACTGATGTGCATTTGGCAAGAGGGCTTGGTCCTGAGGCACATGTCACAGGTGCTAGTGTACATTCCAATATAGCACAACATCTGGGCCACCAGTAGTTATGTGATACCAATTCCAGGGTCTTTCAACATCCAGGATGTCCTGCAACCTTGTAGCCATAGTGCTGCTCCACAATCTGCCAACATAGCTCTGGATCATTTAGCATGTAAATGCATCCCTGAAAGGTGAGGATCTCCTGATCTAGTTGCCACTCCTGACTGGACAGAGCAAGTCCCTGTTTGTTGACCAGCTTTGAGTGCTGCAGCTGCCTTACATCTGGAAATCATATCAAGGTGATTTTTCCACCCAAAAATACAACAAGAACAACAGCAAATATAGTCTATCAAGAAATCCTAAATGGTTTGCAAATGTTAGTCTCACTTTAGATCAACTCACTTTTTATGTAATACTAACTTTTATAAATTTTAGCATCTAATGATGGACAAATGGACAAATGAACAAATAGAAGTATATATCTTGGAATACAATAACTTTTTATTACTAATTCATCTAGCTAGACTGTGAATTTTTAAATTAGGACATTGTAGTATTGGCTTATGTAGTTTCTGTCTGATTTCAACCATATATGATGAGAGAACATTAAATTGATAAATTTAAGTTTCAAAGATTAAGCATCAAGTTTTGAATACATGACCTAACTGAGCTTGCAAGGTTGGGGCTCCCATTAAGCATTGAGCTTTGAAGACAAGGCCCTAACTGAGCACAGCAGAGTTGGGGCTGGAACTAAGCCTTGAGTTTTGAACACAAGGCCCTAACCAAGCTTGTGAGGTTGGAGCAAGGATCAAGCATTGAGTTTTGAAGACAAGGCTCTAACTGAGTGCAGCAAAGTTAGGGCTGGGATTAAACCCAGAGTTTTGAACACAAGGCCCTAGCTGAGCACAGCAAAGTTGGAGCTGGGACTAAGTGGGCTGGAATTAAGCATTAAGTTTGAAATACAAGTCTCTAACTGAGCACAGCTAAGTTGGAGCCAAGATTAAGCCTTGAGTTTTGAACACAAGGCCCTAACTGAGCTTGTGAAGTTGGGGTCAGCATTAAGCATTGAGGTGGCTGACAAGGCTCTAACCAACCTTGCCAGGTTAGGCTGGAATGCAGTTGGAGTTTGAGAGCAAGCCTCCAACAAGCTACATGCCTATGCTAAAGGTACAGGACATAGCTCATATGTATTACTTTATCCCTATCTCTTAGCCCTGCATAGTGGCTTGCCAGCAGTATAAATAGAATTCATTCATTCACTTTGGAGAGATGCCTGTGCTCTGGCATTATCAAGGGCTTTGATTTCTCTCCCATCTCTGTAGAGAGGTGAAAGATGCTGGAGACAACAAAACCATTTTGCTGATGTTTGACCATGTAGCTCAATTGACAAATGCCCGGTTAATGAATAAAACCGCTGCCCCACGTATCACAGGTGTATCACACGTGCGAAACATAAATCGGCGAGCGACGGGGTTCCCTGTATCTCGGGTGATTATTGGTCTCGGAGGTATCAGATAGGTAAACAAAGGGAACCTCGAAGGGTTTATGAAACGGTGAAACGTGCTGTATCAAAACGAAAAACTGACGTACTCTCCAACATGTGATCCTGTCAGATGGCCTAACCATTTCCTGAGGATGATGATAATCTTCCGCCGCCCACTTTCATTTTCAAGGGTCGTTACCAGTATATCAACCCACTCTTATTGACAATCAAAGTCGCCCCCCGGAAATTTTATCCCTCATCACTAACCAAGCTCATGTCTGCTCCAATTGCGCGCTCTATTCAGAAGTCTTCTACATTTCAAACTTCGCGCCACTACCACATCACTGCGTTCATCGTCGACACTGTTGAAACTGAGTTTCGAAGTGTGGACGACAAGCCTCTCATCCACTGGTGCGTCTTTGTCCACATTACCTAAATCCTTCTTCATATCCTCGTTCATCGACCTTAGGAGGCTCCTCGGTGTCTACCTAAACAACAACGGTGTCGAAAATAGCGTCATTTTCGACACTGTAACAATCGAGGATCAAAATCCATTCATCCAATTAGAGTACGCACGAAGTTTCATTTCGCTTCTCTCTTTCAATACCCCTTTCAGGTTTGAACAGAGAGGATATACTGTGACCGACAATTCCCGCGGTCACTTTCGCGTCGAACTGCAGCCTTTCGTGGACATCACCGTCGGCCAAGTCGAGGAATTACTCGCCAATAAAAATGTTCACCATTTCGTAGTAAATTACCCGGATATCAGCGGGTGCCAGACTTTTTCTAAGTACCTCCTGTGCCTTTTCGAAGACGAACACTGGATCGCCCGCGGCAGTGTAAGAGACTTCGAACGATTCGTCACAGATTTTGTCGCCGAAAACGATCACTTATGGGTTGCAGAAGAGGATGGAGCAGGACATATCACTGATTAGATATCCATGTATCATACCGTGTGATGGATGTGTATCACACAGAATGAATGTACTTTACTCACGCCTGAAAAACAAGAGGCGTTCGTCAATACGCGTGGCGGTCATTGAAGAACCATGAAAGCTCCGCATGCGGGGAAAATGAGCCGTGGCCAGGCAAATCCTGGCCGAAAAGAGGCGAATCACGAATCCGGGGCCCACTCCTACTGATAGGCCCGCGGGGTGTTTTGCTTGGGGCCTGCTGATGAATGTAGCGACGCAGGGTGATGCCTTTTTTGCCAAGTTGAAAGGGTAGGCCACGCCTCAGCTACCGTCTAGCCTGGAGTGTAGTCCATAAAAAAGCGCCGCCTGCTGTAATCACATGATGCACAGGATGGACAGCGATAGTTGACCTTGCAGACACAGGTTGAGTACGTTCGCCTCACTGGTGAGCCCCTCTTCCTGTATTCGGTTTTCCTTGACGCAGGCGTGTGTCTTTGGATGCTACGGAGCATACTGGGCCTGGCGTACCGTCTGTCTTAGTATATAGCGGACTAACGGCGCAAAGACGGTGACAAATGGCACTTGATGGGGAGAGCAACTCTGCGATTAGGATTATCGATTACAGACGCACCTCGATTAAGTTGTTCAGTATCTATTCATAGTTTCGATTTCATCTCTTCGTTTTCGAGCCATTTCTCCAATCTCTTCGTCATATCAACCCACTCATGCACTCCTCCCTGACCAACCCCCTTGACCCATTCTTCCGCCTTCCCGAGCTCTTCTACGCGCTTCCAAGCCTTTCTCAGTACATTTTTCTGGCAATACATTTCCTTCTCCCACTCCGGTACCCTGGTATACGAGCTACTTCCTTGACTCTGCGCACTCAGCCATGCAGCATTCAGGTCCCCGTCCGACGCCACACAAAATTCGTATAGGGCGTCCCGATACTCAAATTGTTCCAAGGCCTCGAAGTGATGCCACACTTTTGCAATCGCTGGAGGATCGTCGCCGACCTTTTTCCGCAGTTCTTCATAGCGCGTCATGATGTCCACGGCCTCTTGCATAGGCTCTAGACTTCCTGGATCTGCAAAGGCATGCAACACTGCCCGTGCCTGCGCCTCAACAAGTGGAAACGGTGCCACACGAACCAATAGTCCAAGAAATGCGAGACTTGAAGATGGGAACGCCTTTGTGAGAGGAAACAGATGTCGTGCAAGAGGAAAGACGCTAAAAGTAGAATTATAGATATCCGTAGGAAGGGGAGGTACTGGTGAGGGTACGCCGGATCGAAGAACATTTTCTGAGAAAAAGGGAAAGGAGTATTCATATCCTGTTGCGAGTATACAGTGATCGACCCCAGTTTCAACTGACCCATCTTCATATGTGACCTGCCCATTATCGCCGAACTGTGTGACGCGACCCCGTCGCTTGAGGTTCCCGATGTCTTCTGCTGTAGCATTAGTGAAAGAGTGAATGACGGTGCGAGCGGCGGTACACATCTCAGCAGAGATGTCCTGACCGCTGGGCCCGCCGCCAACCACGAGTACGGTGTCACCCATATTGTATGGGTGCCTGTACGTAGCGGAATGGCTGGCCCGACCGGAAGAAAGCCATTGAGCTACGCCGGGAGTGTCGGGATATCGAGGTATTCGGTAGTGCCCGTTGCACACCATCACTAAGTCAAATGAAAGGACTGTATTTGTTGAAGTTGTTATTTTCCAATGCGAAGCATTCCAAACGACTGTCTTGACAGTTGTATTGAACTGAATATGGGGCCGTAAGTGGAAATGATCGGCATAATCGTTGAGATATTGAAGTACGACGTTGGCGTCGGGGAAGAGGGCCGTTGATGGTGCGAATGGATAACTAGTGTATGCCATTACGGGGTGTGGTATGTTTGTAGTAAGCGTGTCATATATGGAGCTCTCAGGGGGTTCGCCTGTTGGTGGTATTGATGCCGGAAGCCTGTAAGAAATCTCTGAAGATTTCAAAGGTTTTCCAAAACTCGTTACGCACCATACACCTCCTAGATCATCGCGAGCTTCAAATACTGTAGCTTTCCATTCTCCAGATTTATATTGTGAGGATTCTAGAAGTATCTTTAATGCTGCAAGCCCAGCAGGTCCTGCACCAATGATGCAAATTGATTTCGCAATCGTTGTCACCCGGTCTTTCGGATAAAACTCCGGCTGTATCGCTATACTTCATAGTATAAGCATGACATTGCCTACATGCGAGGGCCAGATGTACTTGGTAGATCCATAGAAACAGTGTAGCCCACAGTCGATGTCGACAAGAAAGTCGGCGGAAATATCCGGCAAAAAGCATCCATTGTTGGCCGTATTCTCGGCAACCTCGGCACCTTGAGCTTTCGCCGTCCTGGCAACTGGACATCATCGAGAAGTCATCCTATCATTTTGGTCGATGAACCATTTGTTGGACACTGTAAAAGCTCCCAGCCCGGATCGATATTATTGATGTGATATCTCCGCCAACTGGAGACGTCTCATAATGCTTTGTGGTACCAATGGCATTCACATATAGAAGTGTATAAACCGGTCCGAACTACTCACCGATCTCCTTCGATAGCAGCTCGGTCAATTCTTGACTCCAAAAGATGTCATTAATGTATTCCGATTCAGCCATTATTGTTGCTTCTTTGTCTTATTCTTCCGGTTGACGAGTCAACTCTTCTGAGATAGTATCGAATGGTCAGTGGGTATATAAGTTTTTTTCCGTTGCCTATAGTTTGGTAGCAGAAAAGAGAGGTTCTGAACATATATCCTATGCATTTTGAATTATTATAGGTGGCATGTAAGAGACTCGTCTCTCGACGAATCTACCCTGACGATTTGAATGCGCTGAGGCCGCTATGAGGCACGATGGAATTCATTACCAAGTTGAGCGCACTCACATACTTTTGAGCAAGTCATCTGGCGTTGCACAGCAGCGATCTGAAAATAAAACTCTTCTGAAAAGAGCAGATATCTTTTCGGTAAACCGACAAGGGCTTGTACACCTTTGGGTGAAACTGGAAGACGAATTTCCTGGAATGCAGAATGTGTCAATTGCGCAGAAACATCGTGTTTTCAGATCAACAATTGCTTCTCGTGAATTATATGTCACATTGTACCCATCTTGTACTCCATTTAGGTACACGGAGCAAAACTTATGGCCAGTCGGATTATGTACTCTGGTTACTTTAAGACCCAGTCGCACTGAACGTACTCAGAACGTCATAGTGAATGGTATTCGGCTAGGTCATGTCCATGATGACAGATTACAATACCCACTTGTTATTTCTGACAGATATGCAAGGCCATAAAACGGGTTTCCGACGCCGCTGATTGAAAATCGCGAAGTTATTGCCTCATCGGCCAGCGGCGATCGGCGAACAAAAATTATGTACGCGTTTAGTGACGCGCTTCTCCCACCGAGTAACAACACGTCACGTGGGTTTTCTTTGCTTGTTCTCCTCGCAGACCATGTCGGGGAGCAGACGCAATAGGATACTCAATCTCAATACTTCCACGGCCTTACCTAATCATCGTGCTATCCAGCCGTCCCACCAACAGCAGGTGGGATCTGCTCTTGCCCCTTCTAACAATCACAATGCCATAGCCAGTGCTGTTCAAGCTGCTCCGCGCCCCATGGTCATCCAATACGCAGTTCCCCATTACCCTTCCGGTCACACTCCCCAGACGCGCCCACAGTATCCTTCCCAGATACCAAACCCCACGCGCGCACTTCTACCTCCTTCTCCGACCACCACCAGAGCGACTCCGACCACCGACTTTGCCATGGAAAGGCTCACACAGTCGATTGTGACTGCCATCACACCCATTCTCACTGAACATGAAAAATCTGTAGCTGCTGCAATCAAAAAAGTCGAAGAGTCCGTTGAAAAATTCATCAAGGATGTCAAGGAAGCAAGGACCACAACCGATAGGCGGTTGATACAACTGTCGGAAGCAATGCGGAAATCGCTTCAGATGCAGCAAACCCAGACTCAAGCTGCAACCAAGCGCACTGAAAAACTTGAAGCACTTATCATGGCTAGTTTTGATCGTAATGATGAAACGTCACTCATATGCCGCCTTGAAAACATACAATGCATGGTCGGGGAGCTCTCGGAGCGTGCAAAAGATCCCGGGGCTCAAGGTCAATGAAAGCGTAGTTCTGTGTCTCCTCAACTTGAACCAAATTATGTAGGTTTGTTCATGGCGCCACAGGCGACACGAAATGAAGAACGGGCAATCCCAAGTCCACCAGAGTCCATAGAAGAACGTGCTGTCACCCCAATGCAACGCATATACGAAGATAGATCAATTACGTGCGACATTCCCGAGCCGCCTCCAGGACGTGCTACAAGCTTCGTAAGACCGCTATATAAGGATGTTGCCAGCGATGTGATGGATTTGGAGCCTGAACCGCCGGTCATGATGACTCCGATTCGACTCGAGTACAAAGATGTTGGTAATGATCCCCGATCCCCGTCCCCTCCACGTCGAGTACAGCGAATGTCGAGGGCGTCGAGTGTCGAACGTGAGTTGCAATTCTTACGGGCTTGAAAACAAATTCGACGTGTGTGTATAATCCCATCAGGTTTAGACTCGGAGAGGTGTTCGGGAATCTCTGGTTTCAATGGAAAGTTGCTGGAAGTTAATACCAGACTTGGTATGTTTCATTCAACAGTTCCATCTTTTCTCTATATCTACTTTTTTTCTCAAGATGAACGCAGTCCTCACGATACTGAGACTCCTGTAGATGTTGAAGAAGCTGACCTGCACATAAATGGTTACAATAAACCAGAAGAGGACAGCATCGTTCTGACGCACTCCGAAGTCGAAGATTCGGTGGTCATGACACATCTTGAAAATGATGATTCGATGATTATGGCACATCCTGAAGACGATGATCCGGTGTTTATGGCATATAAAGGCAATGATTTGATGCCCATGGCATATTCCGAAGGCGACGATTTGATGGTCATCGACGTTAATACTAGTGTCGATGTCGAGTCGCATGTTGAGTCAGAACCAGAACCAGAACCAGAACACGTCAAGTTATCGGCTGATGATGAAGGTATGAAGTCGCCTTAGTAAAGGAAGTGAAAGTAATGGATTCTATGTTTGCAGCTTATGACGATGCACAAATGAATCATGGTACTACCTTCAAGCTATATCTCTCTTTCTTTACTGACGAACCCGCCAACAGAACACGAGAACAACTTTGAAGTACCAGCTTTCTCCATCATTCCCTCCAGATCGCCTACATCAATCGAAGACAGCGGTGCAGCGCTGGCACAGACGGTTGACAGCGACCAGACAGCACCAGCTATCGTGGAAGATGTGTTCATCACACCCTTCATGTCACTTACGCCAGCTGAGGGAAACGTTGCAGCGTTACGACAGACGGTCTTCTTGTCAAGCGAGGCTTCCGTGGTCATTTCACCACAAGAAGAACATAATCTTCCTTCGCCAGCCACAACACCATGGGCACCTGCATCGCCCAAGCGTAACCCCTCGCAGCTACCGGCTATTTATGTTCCTGTCACAAACACTGGTCAGCCGACACAACAGAGGCCTGTCTTCACTGTATTGAGTCCTGCTTCAAGCTCCAATTCAGAACATGAGTGTGAAGGATCTCTACCATTCGCGAAGTCTGACTATGCAGAGCCAATTTCTATCCCAGTGCCCACCGCTCCAACTCCAGAATCCGCCCCCTCGCCCAAGGTCAACGTGACGCCCAATTCGGATCATGGGTCCGAGATTTCAGTGCCGCGCATGGTGGCTGCACCAACCTCGGACCTGCCTGAATCCCCTGGGCCCTCTATATCTAGCCCTGAAACTCCGGTGTATAAATGCGTTGAGCCTCTGTTCTTCCCATCCCAATCGCCACCTCCAACCCAGCTCGAAGACGCACTACATGAGTCCTCTGCGCTTTTCCCGGAGTCCCCGCCGCCTTCACCAAAAACCCCTTACCGAACCATATCAAAATCCCAGTCCATGCGTCCGAAGACGCCCGTCGTCGTATCAACTTCCCCGGCCAAGCCTCCTGCTACTATTTTCAATACGCCCTATAACAAGTTGAACAGAAGGAACAGCGACCGCAGTATTATCTCGATCAAGTCGATCCCACGAAAATCACCTACAATCATGCGTCCAGTCGTCGTTCAGAGTACGCGCCCGCCTGCCACACTGCGACTGAAATCCGTACCGGAAACGATTGTTGTGCATTCATCGCCTATTCATGTACCCTCCCGCTCGGCATCCCCTCTTTCCATCCTCGACTCCGCCTCGGAGACTGAACTTTCCGATGCTGGGTCGGATGGAGTGAGGGTAATACGGAAGAAGGAGTCGAAGAAGGGTGAGAGTTCGAATTCGAAGATTAAGACTCAGCCAGGCTCAAGTGCCATTGATCCCGTTTCGAGTAAAAGCCCGCCGCGCATTAATCTCTTACAGAAGCTTCAGGTGAAGAAGGGGGAAAGTGTTGCTTTGACGAGGATTAGGAAGAGGAAGGCGCTGACGGCGGAGCAGATGGAGCCGCCTCTGAAGAGGGCCCGGCAGAAAGCGCCTGTGTCTGCGCATGCGCCCACGCCCACGCCTACTGCGGAGACGGAAAGGGCCATACGCGTGAAGCGCGAGAGGATGAGTGTTGGGTCGTCCAGTGCGTGTGCGGGTGGGAGAGGGAAGGTGAAGGCGAAGGAGATGGGGAGGGAATGCGATAAGGGGTATAAATTGACGAGTAATAAGACGAAGAAGTCCCCAGAGAGGGACGATAAGAAGTTGAGACCGCGTGCGCCGCCGGTGGGTGTGAATTGGCCGCAGAAGAATGCGTCGGGGGATAAGAAGTTTGATAATCAGGTATGTACGTGAGCTCTTCGGACGGTGTAAGAATGCTGATGTCGGGTTTTAGTTCATTGAATGCGAGAAGTGAGCGCTCTCTTTTTTCTGATAGTATTGTAAGGGTTTGACGTAATGAATATCCAGGTGTTACCTGTGGTACCATTATGGGTGTGTTGGTATCATGGACTCGAACGATCCCGTTGCAATAGGTGACAAGACGTTCATCTGCCCCCCGTGTTCAGGTGGCGGGTACGTTCTTTTCCTTTCACTCTGCAGTTACAGCCAACTAACCGTTATGTCCTCGACAGTACGAGTATGTATTGTCCTGCTAAGTGGTATCAGTTTAGTGATTGATTAAACACGTTCGACAGATCCGATGCTTCCCAGCGACAACATAGTCTGTGTACGCCCTGATTGCGAAAAGGAGGAAAAGAAAGACGACGAGTACTTCATGACAGCAATCATCGGTCGTCATATCAAGGTATCAAGCGGGACAGGGAGAAAATATATGTGGCTTGTCAAGTGGGACGGGTAAGCCTCTTTTTTTTTTGCCCGCCATCTAATTTTCAAGTTTTATATTGTAATTCCAAACAGATACTCGATTACGGAATGTACATGGGAAGAGGAAGACGGGATGTCAGATCCACACAGTTTCATCCAGGATTTTAATCGGAAGGCTACAAGGGAAGGGAAAGATCCGGATGAGAACCCATATTCGACTATTTTGCTACGTGAAGCTATTCTTGGAGGATGGACTGACCCAAATGCTTGTTGAAGGATGCGACTCGATGTTCTGGACAACGAACTACTGTGCACGGCGCGCTTGGGACCGCTACACAGGAAGGTACAGTCGTAACTTTGTTACCCCTGCGCCTTTCCTCCCTGCCTTTGTTCCTCATAAGCCCTTCGTTTTTGGTGGATTACTGCGTAACAACTGGGATGGTTTTTATTAGGCTCGTGCTTGCATTTCTTCGGGTACATCATTGGAATTTTTGGGGTGTCTGCCATTGTGTGTTGCGTCTGGGACTTTCCTTATCCGCCCACATGGCTATCATCGACCATATGATGTTAGATTGAACAACTTGAACCTTATCTACCTTCTATTAAATTTGTACTATCGGAGTTGTTGCACTTTGTCTCGGTTATACTTGGGCAAGTTAACCTACACTCAAATTCATTCCCATGTATGTACAAAACAATATCATACTACTCGTCCATAGTTTTTTCCCAAGAGCGCTACTTGTCTTCAATGGTTCTGTTTTCCTCTGTCCTTCTCAGCTTTGTCATACTGAGTGTGTCAAGCAGTGGGTTGTCATGGAGATCTGTTAACGCTGATTGCGTTAAATTAGGTGTGCTACTTGGAGGAAGAGAAGAGGGTATTGCAAGAAGAGATGACATGCCATTCATATTGGTAGTAGAGGAGAAACTAGAAAAGGATAGATATGACTCAGTGCCAGAAAAGGGTGATCTTGATGTGATTTGCCACATGTTAGGGTAGGCAGTCTCATGTGTGTGACCTTCATATGAGTCTTTGTCACACTTTCCGGAGATATATTCAATATTCAGTACTATGACATTGGACAATCTGGAACCTTTGGAATGTGGTAAGTACAAATGTCTAGCAATGAGCAAATCAATGATTGCATGCTGAGCAAGGCAACATGTGTTTCTGTATAGCATTTCTGAATGATAATGTTAGATTTTCTAGAAGTGTGTTTCTTGCAAAAAAAAATTGAACTGCCTATGACATGTGTTTTTAAGGAAGCACAAAGAGTGTTTCCCAAGATAAAATTAGAAATCACAACAAAGGTTTCTTGAGAAACACGTGTTGATACATACCACTTGTCTCTCAAGAAAATAACTAAAAACATTTGGATTGTTTTTGTTATTTTTTCTAGAATAAAGTAAATGAAAATTCATGCTTCTCCGAAAAAAAAAACATTTTACATGGTTGTTGATAGTTCCTCATGTAATATCTCACGTGTTTCTCCAGAAAAATGTGTCAGGAATTGAAAGACATATTTCTGGACACATTTTTTCTCGAGAAACACGCTACATTTCCATATAATATTGCCACAATGATGTTGTTTGGACATGTAGGTGGAGTCAGGGGAACTTCTTGAACATCAAATAAGTTGCTGCCACGTTAGCCACGTCAGTCAACCCAGAAGATACTCCCCGATACAAATTTACACTCTCATCATCCTCTTCGGGTTACCACTAATGTATACGAAATGGGTGGCTTACACGTTTCTCGGGTTGCTAGCAGATGCATTGGATATAGTTCTGGCTTATGTTGTGCCTGACAGAAGACTGCAAAGGAAGATCGACGTTAGTACGTTTAGTTTCTCTCGCCATCCTCGCCACGCTCGCGGAGCCTGCATGTCTCTGCAGTCGTCTGACGTCGACCACCTCAGTGACAATGAGGTTATGGAGTGTCTTCGGAAAGCCCCCTTCATAGCTGGGGAACGTTGCGTGAAACGCTTGACACCGAACACCTGCATCAAGGAAAACCAAATACTAGAAGAGGGCCTCACCAGTTCGGCAGAGGCGAACGCACTTGATCTGGTGTTTTCAAGGTCAACTATCCCCGTCCCTCGTGTCCATCGTGTGATTACGACAGACGAGGGTTTTTACGTCGTTATGGACTATATTCCAGGCCGCACGGTAGCTGAGGCGTGGCCTACACTTTCAACTTGGCAAAAAATTGGCATTGCCTGGACTCTGCGTCGGTACATTCGTCAGCTCCGTCGCTTGAAAGTCCCAAGCACGACACCCCCCGGGCCCATCAGTAATACTGGGCCTCGGATTTGTGCTTCGCCTCTTTTCGGTCGGGTCATACCTAGTCGGGGCCCATTTGCCTCATATGCGGAGCTTTCACGGTTCTTTAATGACCGCCACAAACGGGCCGCGGACCGAAACAAGATTCCGCTGGACGATCCCTCGAGGACGGTCAAGTTTGATGACTCAGAAGCGCTAGTACTGACGCATCAAGATCTCCACCTGCGAAACCTGATTTTGGGGGAGGATGGTCGCCTTTGGGTCATTGATTGGACGGCGTCTGGATATTACCCTCCTTGGTTTGAGTACATAGCAATGCAGAAACAAAATGAGTCGGAAGCCAGCAGCGATGGCTTTTGGAAAGCACTGATCCCTTTTATTACTGGACCATACTTTCGACAGGAAGCTTGGTACGAGGGGATGGCTGCGCATTTCTATTTCCGCTAGAATATTGGGAGGTAAGCCTGTTGTCAACTTGTCAATATCAAGAGCTGAGTATATCTCAGACCTTTCCTTGTTCAGTGCACCTCGCTTGACGCGTAGGCAATTTTTGACGCACGCTTCTTGTTTCTCAGGAATGTCGTGACAGTAAGTGAAGTACATTCATTTTGCGTGATACACATCCATCGCACGGTGTGATGAATGAACAGTAAAAGGTATATATAAAGAGTGACATGTCCTGCTCCACTCTCTTCTGCAAGTCATTGTTTGCGGTGATAAAATCTGTGATGAATTGTTCGAAGTCTCTTGCAGTGCCGCGGGCGATCCAGTGCTCGTCTTTGAGAAGGCACAGAAGGTGTTTGGAAAAAGTCTGGCACCCGCTGATGACCGGTAGTTTATTTTAAAATGGTGACATTTTTATTGAGCACTTGGCCTATGGTGATGTCCACGAAATGCTGCAGTTTTGACGCGGAAATCATTGCAGGAATGTTTGGTCACAGAATATGAATACTCTTTCCATCCAAACTTGAAAGAGATATTGAAAGAGAGAAGTGAAATGAAACTTCAGTGCATACTCCAACTGGATGAATGGATTTTGGTCCTGGATTGATAGCGTCGCAAATGACGCCATGTTCGACACCCTCAGGTAGACACTGTGGAGCCTCCCAGGGTCAATGAATGAGGATATAAATATAAAGAAGGGTATGGGTAATGTGGACAAAGATACCAGAGGATGAGAGGCTTGCCATCTGCACTATGAACATCATTTTTAACACTGTCAATAATAAACACAGTTGTGTGGTAGAAGTGCAAAGTTGTAAATGCAGAAATCTTGGAAATAGGGCACAGAATTAAGGGCGGACAAGAGATAAGATTTCTGGGCTGAGGTAACTTTCACTACTGGCAATGGAATCTGTTTTAAAGAGAAGAGAAAAAGAGTCCAGAAAATGTGTTATTCCATTTCTTTTGCCCCTTTTCAGCATGGAAAAAGGCATCTTTCATTGTCTGGACCCTTTCTCTATACATTGTAACAGGTTGTTACACAAGTCATGCATCTGTAATGCATCTATGCTCTTTGATTACATAATGCGAACATCTTGTATTCATAACAAATGTAGTCTAATCCAATAATTTGGGGGTACAATGAGTGCCATCATAGGGTTACATGAGCTATGTCCTGTGCCAAAGGCACAGGTACATATCTCATTGGGGGCTTGCCCAAAACCCTGACTGCGTCCCAACCCCAACCTTGCAAGCTTGGTTAGGGCCTTGTGTTAAAAACTCAAGGCTTAGTCCAAGCCCCAATGTTGCTGTGCTCAGCTAGGGCCTTGTGTTCCAAACTCAATGCTTAGTCCAAGCCCCAACCTTGCAAGCTCAGTGACAAACTTGTGGACATGACAGTGGAAAGTTCCAACTGATAGCTGGTAGTGAATACTAGTCCCACAGTTTGCTTGCTTTGGTTGATATCACTCTCCTTACTTCTCAATGATGCCAAGTTCTGAGTTCAGGGAAAAGATATTAGAAAATATCCACTTCAATTCAATTCAGAGGGTAGACAAGCAGAATGCTATTTGTCTTGTGCAAGTACAATAGTATAACAAGGGGTGGAGGTGGACTCCTGCAATTATAGTGGGAGTCACACAGGCAACCCAAAACCACACAGGCAAAATGCACATAGCCAAACCAATGAAGGAATCCCAGTGAAAACCTTAATACAATGGCACAGCACTACATAGAAGTCTTGAATCACCTAGAAGCTACCTGAACACTCAAGGGGTCTTGTGCTGTTGCAGAGAGATGCCAGTAAGTAGAGTAGTCAAAACTCAAATTAACATTCTATCTACTTAGTATTTAACTTGCAATAACCACTGGCTATGTTGTACAATATTGGGATACAATAACTGCAATGTATGTGTTTAGGATATAGGGGTTGTAGATCTAGATGTTCTAGTGTAGTAAAACTGTTTGTCAGGAGTGGGCATACATCACCACCTTCTAGCTACGCTCAGAGTTGCTGTTGTATGCAACCATGGTGCAGATGGTGCATTTTTGCTTTATGCTTTTCTGATTGTTTACCTTAATCTGTTCCTCATTTGCAAGGAGGAGACTGCTCAGCTCTGGTCCACCAACAATTTGGAGGCTTCTGCTTCCACCTCCATCAATGCAATCTTAGCTTGGTTATGGTTCGGATTCTTTGTACATCAACTAGGTTCTAGTCAATGCTGGTCTTTCCATCATTTATCTGTGTCTGCTCCTCTGTCTCTGGTACCTGTCTCCTCACAAGCAAGGTAAAAACATTACCATGGAGGTGCATGTTTCTTTTATCACTTCTGCTCTTCTTGACTAACTGCTTTCCTTATCAGCTTGAACTCAGTGGTTTTTTTGTTCAGCTGCAACACACTGGCCTTTGTCAACTTGAGTGGCACTTTGATTGGGAGATCACATTGTCCTATTATGCTCTCCACTAATTCCTGTTGTACAAGATGCTGCCACCTCACAGAACAGGGCCCTCTTGCAGCCACCTTGATTCCTTGCTTACTGAGGTGCAGCCTAAGTTCATCTCCATGACTCTGCCTGAAGAAGACCCCAGCTTTGGCCCCTTTCTCCTTTGTCATGGATTGTATTCTCCAGTTCCAGTGTATTCTCTTTTTCTTCCTTTCTCTTCTTATTCCTCTAGTATCATGTTGGTGCCTGCACTCTCTGCAACTATACATATGTCAAGCCAGCCTGGATTGCAGAAATTCTTGCAAGGCCTGCAACTTGGTTCTTCAACTTTGCCATGCTTTCCAAACCTTACAGACCAATCAGGCCAATGCTGTTGCCTAGAAAACTGTCAAAGGTCTCTCCCTCTATGCCTATCCTGAGTGCTACCATAGCATCATGTCTATAACCAGCAACATTCACTGGACACTTGCAAGGCATGCAAGGAGGCCATTTGTCAAGGCTACCCTGTCTGCAACCCCAATCTCAAAAGTCACATGTCCCATTCCTAAGAAGGGGTGTCTTCTGCTTATAATCAATTATCTTTTATTCCTTATGCCCTTGGCAGGCTTGCAGACCTCATGTTGACAATGAAGCTGAGGATGAGGACATCATTATGGCCACTAAGCCTCTGGTGCACCATCATTTCCATCCTCCTTGTTAGCCATCTCACAAAATTATTCCTTAACCTGCAAGTTGAGGGCCAGGTGAGGCTTCATGGTTCCTGCATTCTGCTTTCCTCTTATCCCTTTACTGCTACTCCTCCTAAGACCCAACTCCCTGACCCAAAGATGCAAAGGGCCCCTAAGGACCCTAAAGAGCCTCAGGTTACCTGCATATCCAAGTAAATCATAAAGGTGGCCCCTATGGGTGCTGGTTCAAAAGGCATGCACAACTGTAAGGTCTTTCTCTCCTTACTGCTACCACAGCCTGCCTCACCTCCAGGACATTGAGGCTGATTGCAACAACCCTGTTGTATTGGTGCTTAGCTCAGATAATCTTTTCATTGATGGTATCTTCTATTCTGAGGCCCAACAACTCAGATTAAAATTAAAGAAGTTAAGTTCCTACAGCTTCTTACAGCTTCCTATGGCTACCTACAGCAAAAAATTAAAAAATAATTTCTTTTATTTATAATTAATTCTTTTACACATAATTGAGATGGAAAAGTGAGAAGTAGGAGGGCTGGGCTTTTTAGCAGATGTATATATGTTATCTATGACCTCAGACTACCAAGGACCCTAGAAGGGATGATGGCAGTTCAAGATTAAGAAGCTTCTTTCAGCTGCATTTAGGATGCATCTGTGGCAGATTGACTTTGTATCTGCTTACCTGCACAGCAAGCTCAGACATATCATATATATGTGACCTTCACAGGGTTTCTGAGGGCATGAGGGAAAGGCCCTACACCTCAAAAAAGACCCTTTATGGTCTCATGTAGGTAGGAAACAACTGGCAGCACAACCTGGACAAGGCCTACAATGAACTTGGATATCTTGCATTGAGAAATGACAGGTGTGCCAGGTACAAACACATTGAAATCACCATCACCAATAATTACAATAACAATGTCTTAGGAGCTTCCAAAGCCAAATTTAGATCTAAGTTCAAAACCAAGGACATCGGAGAGCTAATTCGTATTTTGGATGTGGTGTTTTGACCAAGACCCAGGTACTGGGGACATTCATCTTTCACAATGTTTGTATCTCAAACAAATGTTGGACAGATTTGGTTTCCATTCTTCAAACCCAAAAAGCACTTCCCTCCCTACTGAGTTGGTCCTCACAGAGTCTCAATCACACCAAACCAACAATGACCACCAATACATGCAAGACAAACCATACTGTGAAGCTCTTGGATTGTTAATATGGGCCCAGGCTGCCACAATGTGAATTCCAGTCATGGTGGTGATCTGGACACTCACCAAACTACTACAGGATACATTTTCACTATAGCTGGGGGAGCAGTGTCTTGGAGCTTCAAGCAAAAGCCTACCCATCACTCTATCAACCACTAAAGCCAAATATATGGCATTGGCTCACAGAGCTCAGCAAGCTATGTGGATGTATAACTGGCTACTTCACATTAACTTACCCCAGACCCTGCCTGCCATTTTGCACATTGACAACTCTCCTGCTCTTTCTCTTGCAAGACACAAAATGCCATGCTTGTGCCAAACATATTGATATATGCTATTACTACATCTACAAACAAGTCAAAGTAGGGGATCTCCAGGTCATTCACATCCCCTCCACCAAGAACCCAGCTGACCTCTTCACAAAATCACTTCCCCGTGTTATGCACTCTTGCCTCATCAGTTTACTTGGTCTCAATCCCCAGCATTGAGTTTGGGGGAGTGTTGAAATGGACTCGCTGCTGTGGTGGCAGCGTTTGTTGACCAAGTTCTTCTTTCCTTTTTTGTCTTTCTTTCCACTTCCAGCCTGATCATTGATGGTCATTGCTATACAGTTTTGAAGCCACCCTGCTGTCATAAAATTGTTTCAAAAATAGGTCAATCCCTCAGTTCTTTTCCGTGAACTTAAGGTATGTTAATTTCATTACCTACTTAAACCTACTGACTCACGACTGCCTCTAGTTTACATACTTACCTTGTAACTACAGGTTAACAGAGTTCATTTCCATGAACTGAGGTTTACATACTGACCTTGTAACTACACTCCTTTAGAAATAATGTAACAGAAACCTGTTATATCACTTCCAGTGCACATACTTCATGAGGAAAAGGGCATTGAACAATGGAAAATGCCTTTCCAAAATGAAAAGCCAACAGAGAGACAGCATAACAGGTTTCTTTGACACTATTCTCAAAGGAAACATTGGCTGCCAGCAACACTATTTGACAATTGACAACTCACATTAGATTCTTATGCTACGTGCTAGTAGGTATAGCGGATGCTGGGCCATTCCTTCTGTCAAGTCTCTACTGGGCTATTGTTTGCCTAGAATAGCATGGCTTTCCCATCCATGCCAGGTAATAATCGAGCTTTGTGCTTCACATTCCTATCTACCGTCACTGTTGATCATGAAACATATACATAAGATTTAGGAATGCTCTGACGCTTGACGACAAACGCAATAATACCTAACGGCTATCGTGGAGGGCTAATTACAAGCCTATCAATTTGTCCTATTCGTGATATAGAATATTTCCGCGGCTCTAACCTGCATTGGTAAAATAACACATAAAAAACTGGGTCCCCATCGCGCTCTACTCATAATAGAATGACAGCGAGAAGAAGGATTAATAGAATGATAATCAGGATGATGATGCACCAGCCACTGCCCTTCTCTTCAGATTGGCGCATGAAGTGACGCATTCGTCGCATGGCATTGTTAAGTTTTGAATCGGTTGCATCAACACCACGTTCGAGGTCGTCGAGAAGCCTGAATAGACGATGTAGCACCCTGTAGAACGAAAAAAGAGGATTAAACATACTCATTATGCTCAACGATCTCTTGTCCCATGAGACCTGCCTGCTGTGCAATTGTATGCAATGTCCCGGCCAATGAATCCATAGTTCGGTCTTGTTCACGTATCATAAGCTGCCCAACCATTAGTCAAAGGGTACCCGGCTGAAGTGAAGCTGAACGGACGTACCTGTTGCTCCTCCCTGGCCCAAGCCTCCTGGTGATTCTCCCTTACCCCTATTTCGCGGTCGCCGCCGGTCGACGTCAGTATGTTTCTTGAAGGCACACTTGGTGTTGAAGCTCGAGGGGAAAATAAATCGTCTCTCATGCTCTAAGCTTACAAAAGGGTTCCTTAAACGGTGCTACTCTGAAGAAGGCGAAACTCAAGCGCACCTGAATCTCTTTGCGCACGTCGTTCACGTATCGCCGCCGCCGTTGCACTTCCGCATCATTCAGGCCGTAATTTCGTGCATCTGTGGTTTCAACGATCCTACATACGTCAAGAAAGGTCAAAAAAGGATTACCCTGGAGAATTAAGGATGTTCACTTCACACTTCCATCCAGGTCATCCAGGTCCGCTTCGAGCACCGCAAGTGTGCCCTTCAACTACGAGAGAATGTCAAACAAGTAAAGTGGGATTCTTGGGACTTGGTATACTTCAGTGATTGCATATTGAAGTTCTTCGCTCTCCTCTCTTGCTGTGCTTTGTATTCGCAAATACGACGATCGTAGTTGCACAGCAGTCTGCAGGGTAGCTTGGACCTCCTGTTCCACTGCGTGATACGGGTCAACGGACATTGTGCTTTGTCACGTTCTGAGGATGATTCGACGAGAACTTGAAGATGTAGAGGAGGAAGATGTCGCAACTCGCAAGTCGGAAGTGTCTCTGTCATATTTCTGATATCGTCACTTGTGTGAGTATTGATGCGTCGAACCAAATTTGGACCCAAATAGCAACAGAATGGATTCTGGCATTATTTCCGCTGCAGATAGAGCTCTACATCCACGATCAAGTACTCGGAAAAAATCTAAAACTCTCTGTCAACATCAACTGGCCACCTCATGGCTCAATAACTGTCTTGCGATTACTCTCGAAATGAATGCATCCAGTGTTGGAGTATAATATCATGGAAATACAAACAAACTATCATCTGGATTGGCATGTGCCCCATGGACTGCCAATCGCTGATCTTGTTGAGAAACTTTCCAGCGCGACTTCGTGCAAGGTTTCCCAACATAAAGTACCGACCCGGTCGGTGAATGGATACGTCAGGGTCGTAACCGCGAATGACTCTTCCTCTTCCCGCCTCGCAACCAGCCATCCTCTGCTAGGTTGTCAGCTTCCGTGGGCGAGTACAACCTGAAACCGTCAAGGCATACCTTCTGCCGTTCGCTGCCCTTTGATAACTACAGCAGCGCCTCCATTCTGGGCATCAAGCGCTTTAGTGGGGAACGCGACCACAAGCCAGTCCAACCCATCACCTTCTCGTCCTCACCGCCCTACTCAATGTAAGCCTCAACTTAACGCGCCGCCGCTCCCAACGCCACCCAGCCTTCAAAATCGACCCATTTCGCAAAGGTGGGACAATTGTCATCTCTTCGGAACCTGGCTGCCCCACCTGCCCCACCTCCTTGCGTATGGGTCCATTCTTGGTCTGCCGACAATTCTTGCTGGCAAGCAGGCACTTTCAAAAATTGGTGATAACAGAATCAACCGTAAATAAAGCTGTGCTACTGTATATCCTTGCTAACATATAATCCATTGCCATGTGGAGAGAAAACCAGGTGGTTGAGTGTGCCAGATTTTTTGATTTCCCTGCAAAGAGATGATGCACCTATTCCTCTCTAATCTTATCACTGGGGGGTCTTCACAAAGCGACTGGGGCTGATGGCTGGAAGTGGTGGGCCAGATTGTGCTGTGAATGGTTTGTTTGGAAGAATCGTGTTGGTGCCATACATAGACTTCGCAGGGGGCGCTTTAAATGGATGAGCTTCCGTGTTGAATACGTCTGCCAAAAGCAAGTGAGCAAAAAGTTGGATCGCAGCCATAACGACTTACATTCGTCCAGACTGATGTGATTGGGGTCGTCAAATGTCAGATACCTGATGCAGAAGGTCACAGGTGAACCCCAATTCTTCTCAAAACACGAGAATCCCACTTACAGATACTTCAACACCTCTGCAAACCAGAAGCTCTCCGTATCATCTATGAGACCGTCTGCTGCGTTATTCACATCATTTATCCCAGCATACCCTGTGGGCGTCTGCAAAAACTTATTGAAGCTCGCAACGGCGCTCGCAGCTCGATCAAGGTATTTTGTATCGCCCGTTGCACGCCATGCGTAGAAATTTGTTTCTAATACCTCAGGGCGCTGGATATAGACTCCATCGGTAATGTAGAACCCATGCAGGGCATTGAACCTCAGGTCAGCAGCATCGGGTGGATTGCCACCCGTGAAGTTACCGTCGGAAGAGATGAATGCGAAGCTTTCA